>CM076987.1:15872030-15982030 GCA_039105355.1 Benthosema pterotum
GCAGCATAAAAATTACTTATGGTTGTTTGCTATATACATTGCACATTGACATGCATTCAAATGTCTAATACTGGTAGCCAGCTGAGATTATACGGTAGTTTGCAGTGTTTCTGTGACACAAAAGTAAACACAACAACAACAATGGCTTCGTCAGGTGTGGCATATCCAGGTATGGCGTTAGTCTTCTTATTGGCTGCATGGCAGCAAATCAGGTCTGGGGCCTTGTGGTTGGCCAAAAGTCTTTGCCACCAGACCTGGGCCTGGGCTTACCAAATAATTACCCATAATAATTAAAACCAGCCATCAAGAGCTTCAATTCAACGAAGCAGGGGAGCACAGTCACAGGGTAGGGTGATTTCTGGACTTTTTGAATTGCAGGTTTTAATTGTTATGGGTAATTATTATGGGTAAAGCCAATAAAACACTTACGCCATACCTGGTTAAGCCATACCAGACAAAAGCTGTTCGAGAATACCAGCCATTATTAACTTGATATGATGACAAACTTTGGTTGTATATTTCTGTTACAGTAGTGATATTTTAACTTAAAAATGCCTATACTTTTTCCCCACTGCACTGTAAGAACCCTATTGTCACACCCATTGCTGGGCTCAAAGGTGCAAATAACCTTACTGTATCTTCTTCAAATTCTGTCCATGTTCGAACAATGAAAGCTTACATTATGTAGCTTCAAAATATCTAAAATAGGGAAACATTACCATGCCTCCCAAGTGATTGGGAATGGTTGGAAGTGGCACATATTGGATCTACATACTCTACCATAAAGATTGTGTTAAGTTATACGAGTTTCCAGGGATCCACAGCCAAAAAATGAGAACCCCTGCTCTAGCATACAGATTGGACCAAATTACATTTCAGTAATTTACAAAAAAAAAAGTGCAGCATTAACTACAGTACTTAAAAGTACATATACTTTCCCCTTCTTTCCCCAGCTTTTTCAGCTTAAGGGTGGTCTGCGTTTGAATCCTGTGAGGTCACCCCTCTCTCTCTCTCAGTCACGTCCAATGAAAGCATGTGTTAGTTGCGCTGCAGACCACAGACAGTAGTAGTTACAAGTATAAAACACTCGGGGAGACTAAACGTGGTCCCCTGTGCCGCGGCGACGTGGGGACGGCCAAACCTGGCAACGTGCGAGCATCTCTATGTGGACATAACACGATGAGTCCTGTTTGCTTTGTGAGACTTTCAGAGGCTGGGCGAGATGCTGCAGGACGCACGCTGCTTTACTGTCGAGGTGTCTGTCCTCTCTGGATCAACGCATAATTTTGATAAAGTTTTAACTAGCAAATATGACTTTAATCGAGCTTGAACAACTGTACACTTTTTCTCGCCTAAAATGTGTACAGTATAAACACTGTTTTCCCAAACTACTGTCACCCCCAATACAAAATACAGGCCAGATAAAAACCAGAGAGAGATTTTTACGGCTCTCGCAGTGACTCTCAAACCGTTTAATTTCAGGGGCGTCCGGTTTGACGTGCGTTTTATAGTACACTGTAGGCATTTCCATCTCAAAGTTAATCCTCTAAATGGATCTGTTAGAGGGTCCATTTGGTTCCATCTGCATACACGCTCAAGTTACAGACCCATGTGGGTCCATTCGGTTCCAAACTATCATTTTAGCTGGGGTAGAGGTTGGGGGGGACCCCCTGGAACTCCCTAAAGAACCCCTAGCTGGGCCCTCTCCCCACGAAACCCAACGTTTGGGAAGCACCGCTCTACAAACAAGCTGCTAGAAGCAATCGTCCTGCAATATAACTCCTATAACTCTACTGCTGGTGCAGCTGCTCCAGCGGACCACCGGAGCGCTCTCTATCTCTCTCTCTATCTCTCTCTCCATCTCTCTCTCTCCCTCTCTAGAAGCACAAACAGGGGCGGATGTAACATTTCCCAATGGAAGGGGGGTCTAGGTGAAAATGGTATGGGGTCGGCTTCATCGCCCCAATACCATTTTCAGTTAAAGGGTTTTTGTTAGGCAAGTAAGCATCAATAACAGCATCAGTTGATGATGTTGCAACAGACAAACACCATGCATAAAGCTAAAGGTCTGAGAGATTTCTGTTTTCAATGATGAAATGCTGTTGGTTTAGTGGTGACACAATTGTAGTTAGTTAGTAGCAGTAGTAGTGTTTCAAGTCATTTTAATTATAAGCACTTTGATTTGAAATATCTTTGAAATTTTAGTTGTTTCGATGCCATCCTGTTTGGTGGAGCAATCAGGGCATTTAGGGGGACATTGCCCCCCCATGCCCATGCCTAGATCCGCCCCTGAGCACAAACCTTTTATTTACGAGGGTTTCACTCATAACCTCCGGCACGCCCAAGCTATTGCGCCGTGCGAACATGCATTTGCGCTGTGAAAACGGTGTTGAGCGTCACCGATGGGGTGAATTCAGCCATGTGTATCAACAATTTGTGGCTTTTGCAATGTGTGTGTGTGTATGTGTGCATGCATGCATGCATGCATGCGTTCAAACTGTTCCTGTATGTTATATTGCTCCATGCCTGACCTTATGCTGCAGGAAACTGCATTGTGGGGCCTGACATTTTCTGCTGAATTGAGGTTTGGGGAGCTGCAAACAGATTGACGTCAGATAACCTATAATGACAACACAGGAACCCGGCCCTAATTATAACCTGAGACAACATTCTCCCTCGCACTTCAACACCCCGACTCCAGGAAACGCTAAAGTTAACATGGCGCGGTTTTCCCCAAACTCACGTTTTCTTCATAATGTCTCATTTTGGTCAGGGGCCGCTTCGTCCAGCCCCGGCGGAATCCATGCATAATTCATACTATGTATGCATTAATCTGTCTGCAGTGTCTGCGGTTGTACATGTAATTAAAGGGGAAAATATCCCCCCTTTTTTAGAAAGTATATTACGTACATATGGTATTCAAATTATCTTGGACTCGTAAATCAGTGCTTTTGACAATGATTTGCTTTCTAAGCAACGAAACGAAGTGCCTTGCAATTTAATTAGTGATTTCTCTCTGGTCCTGCACTGACTTTCAAATAGGTAAAGCTACTGTATACTTCATGCTTGATTGATTTGTGGTTATTTTCAACATTGTGAAAATACCCATATGGCAAACAAAACACTATATGCGAACTCTTGAAAGTGGCATGAATGAATGTCACATATATATCCATACTATAATTAAGGAAATGTCTGTCTGTCTGAAACCGCGATAACTCCTCACTGACTGCACCAATCAGTCTGATTTTTCACACGGTCATTGAGCATAATATTAGGAAGAGACTGACAAATCCCTTTTTTCAAATTAACCAATTGTTGATTAATAATGCATTTAAGCATAAAATGAACATGGGCATAATATCTGGGTGGGGATTGTATTTCCAACTTGCATCGTTACAAGTAGCCCGGGCACCGCTGTAGTGCAGGCCGGGTTCTCTCAGGGATCATCAGTGGTCCCTGAGAGGATTCCAGGTGGGCCCAGGCTAAATGATGGACGGGTCCATTTGGTTTCATGTTTACGCTCTCAAGAGTTAAAATATTCATCATGTGAATTAGCCCAAGTCTACACAACTAGAGAATGTAGAAGATTAATGGTCATTTTGATCTGTATATGTTTGCCTGCTTTGTTCCCCAAATCCAGCCTGGAATTGTCGACAAAAGCAAAATAAATCTTTAGTTTTGGGGTCTGTGGGGCTAAAATGTCCTCAAATGGTGGTCCGTGGCTCAAATTCTGAAAAAAAAAAAAAAAAAAAAAAAAGTTGGTAAAACCACTGCTGTAGAGGCTCCAATGGGCACCGCTCTAGACAGTGGTTTTCAACAGGTTGTCCGGGGACCACCAGTGGTCCCTGAGAGGGTCCCAGGTGGTCCCCAGCTAAGTTGGTTAACCAGATTTAACTCTTGAGACTGTAAAGTACACCCTCAAGAGTTAAAATATTCATCATAATTCATCATAGCCCAAGTCTACCAACTCGAGAATGTAGAAGAATTGTTTTTTGATGTACAGTATATTTGACTGTTTTGCCTGGAATTGTGGGGAAAAAAAACTAAAGCAATTTTTAGTTTTGGGTCTGAGGGGTGAAAACTGTCATCAAATGGTGGTCCGTGGCTCAAATGCTGAATAAATAGTGGGCCCTGGTATGAAAAAGGTTGAAAACCACTGCTCTAGACAGTGGTGTTCAATGACAGCTGACTGTGTGGGAAATTAACATCTCTGCTGCAGCATACACCCTCACATTAACTGTTTTTATTGTCAGGATAATATCTCTGACCCAGCAGAGCAGAGCTACCCATGCGGATACATTTAGGAGTCTTGCCTTTCTGGCTTATAGTTTATTAACTTTATGGGGACGTTACAGCTCATAAATCAAACTTTAAATACTAAGGTGAACGTTCACTGGGAAGAGACTGATGACTGATGTAGAGGGGAAATATGCTATAACAGGGGTTTTCAACCGGTGGTCCGTGGACCACCAGTGGTCCTTGAGAGGGTTCAGGTGGTCCCCAGCTAAGTTGGGGACCACCGGTTTAACGAGAGTTAAAATATACATCATCATGTTGATCTGTATGTTTGACTGTTTTGTTTCCCAAATCCAGCCTGGAATCGTGGACAAAAGCAAAAGAAATCTTTAGTTTTGGTCATTTCCTCAAATGGTGGTCCGTGGATGAAATTCGGTATAAATAGTGGTCTCTGGTATGGAAAAGGTTGAAACCCCCAGTACTATAACAACTCTATCACAGAGCACTGGTCCATATCCTACTGTATGGTAGTCCTGAATCAGAATCAATACATTTAGACCAGGGATTTTCAAACTTTTTTATACCATGGCCCACTATTTATTCAGCATTTGATCCACGGACCACCATTTGAGGGCATTTTAGCCCCACAGACCCCAAAACTAAATATTTGTTTTGCTTTTGTCTACAATTCCAGGCTGGATTTCAGAAAACAAAACAGGCAGACATATAGATCAAAATGACCATTATAAATATTCAAGTTGGGTAGACTTGGGTTAATTCAGATGATAAATATTTTAGACATTACTGAGTGTACTGAGTGTATAAGAAGGTATTAAAGGGATAAAATGATCTAATAGGACAGTCTCTTATGGTCAGTGGTAAGTTATTGTCTCCACCGTAAGGTGGTGACTATGGATCGTACCCCGTCATTCCGCCCGTGTCTGTCCGCCATCATGTCCGTGCATAGGATGATGTCATGATGACGTCATAAATCTCATACCCTCTCCATCCGAAAAAAACAATGTCACGTTCCTGTGCTCCTCATTGTCTCCACTGTCTCCACCGTAAGGTGGAGACAGATGTTTATTCTATCATTACGCTCACAGTAAACACGTTCAAACCTGAGCCGTACGGTGGAGACCTGTGCCCCGTAGGCACAGGTCTAGTTCCAAATTGAACAGCCCTCTGAGAGGGTGTTTTTGCTAAAGGTTCTCCTGAACGGCACTTTGCAGTCCCCTCTAGTAGTTTTCTTTAGTTCTTTCTTTCTTACAAGCTTCATATGACTGATGCAGTGTGTGTGTGTGTGTGTGTGTGTGTGTGTGTGTGTGTGTGTGTGGGGGGGGGGGGGGGGGGGGGAGTAATAAAATAGTCAGTCTTAATGAAGCATTACATGGTCTGCCTGGCCCTGCCTTATGTCACTGACTTTGCAGTCAAATCCCCAATGTGAGATCTCCCAGGCCAGGTCCTCTGATGACAACTGGCTGGACATACATAATAACCGCGACCAGGCTCATAACTAATGGGGTGACCAGAGGGACCATTGCGGTACAGTTGCCCCTTACGCCGTAGGAACGCTCTACCCTTGGAGATGGGACAAAAAATGTTGAGTCAGTTGACGGTTTTAAAAACGTGTTTCGTAAGCATTTCTCTTTTTTTTTTACCTGACACTTTGTAGTAGTGAGTAATACCAACATAATAGAACTTAAGTAGCAGATTCAGTTCTGCCCCAAATGGAAAGCCTTTATTGGTAATTATTATGCGGGTGCATAAGATTTTGTGTGCGCACGCATTCGTAAGCTCGTGTGCAAAGACACACGCACACGCACACGCACACGCACACACACACACACACACACACACACACACACACACACACACACACACACACACACACACACACACACACACACACACACGCACACACACACAGCTGTGAGTTGAGACGCTGCTGAGAGCAGTCGTCACAGTGCAGCATCCAAACTGGCAACCTTCACTTTCCACTTCCACTCCCCTGAGACAGCTTGACCTGAGTGAAGTCACAGCACTGTGTGTGTGTGTGTGTGTGTGTGTGTGTGTGTGTGTGTGTGTGTGTGTGTGTGTGTGTGTGTGTGCGCGCGCGCATGTGTGTGTGTGTGTGCGCGTGTGCGTGTGTGTGTGTGTGTTCGTTCATGTTCCCACAGCCCCACTCTTTCAATAGGATGCCAATAGCAAGGCTTGTAACAAAAGCTTGTTACACAAGAGACAGCTTCTTAAAAAGAGATTTAAAGAGGCTCCGCCTGCATGCATTTAAAATCCATTGTAGGCCTATTAGATCATTTTATCCCTTTAATACCTTCTTATACACTCAGTAGCCTACACAACACACTGAGCACAACGTCTAAAAATGTCTAAAAATGTCTCAAAGTGGAGGTTTTTTAGATGTCCAATCTTAGATTAGGCGTCGATTAGACGTCTAATCAATGTCTAATCTAAGATTAGACCTCTAAAAACGTCAGAAGTAAGAAAGGTAGCCTATGCCTAGTACAGTACGAGAAGTTCCATTGGCTCATAGAGGCCACCGAGTTCTGTCAAAATTCCTTTGCAGGACAGGCTGTATATGCAATTATGCATGTTCCACTGTTGACTGAATGTCATACATGTATCAGGGGTTTTCAACAGGTGGTCCGGGGACCACCAGTGGTCCCTGAGAGGGTTCCAGGTGGTCCCCAGCTAAGTTGGCTAACCAGATGTAACTCTTGAGAACGTAAAAATGAAACCAAATGGACCCTTGCGGGTCCATTTGGTTTCATTTTTACACTCTCAAGAGTTAAAATGTTCATCATGTCAATTATCCCAAGTCTACACAACTAGAGAATGTAGAAGATTAATGGTCATTTTGATCTGTATGTTGGACTGTTTGGTTTCCCAAATCCAGCCTGGTATTGTGGACAAAAAGCAAAATAAATCTTTAGTTTTAGCGTCTGTGGAGCTAAAATGTCCTCAAATGGTGGTCTGTGGCTCAAATTCTGAATAAATGGTGGTCCCTGGGATGAAAAAGGTTAAAAACCCCTGTCATACATGTATGACGAGTCCCCCCCCCCCCCCCCCCCCCCCCCCCATCCCCCTGCATATATAACACATGGGGAGGAACAGGTGCCGGCCGCGACCCGCCAACTGGATAGGAGCTCACTAGCTGGCAGCCGCGATGACACACCATGACATTATGACTTACGGCAGAGTCAACACGGCTGTGGGCGGCTGATACAGTTGTTGGGGTTGAGTTTGAGCAAACTGCTGTTTTTTTTTCTTCTGCGTATACCTTTGGTCGTAAGCGGAAATTTGCCCTTAGGAACTTTCCGTTCGCTAGGGAAACACAAACTCCGTCATGCTTGCTTGGCATAGACACACATTCACACAAACATACTGCAGTGCGGTGGCGTTTCTAGAGCCCCAGGCAAGATTTTCCCTGGAGCTAGGGTCCATTTGGTGAGAGGGGGGGGGGGGGGGGACTCACCAAATGGACCCTAGGGGCTCCAATCTCCTGTGACATCATACCCATGACAGGCACAGTAAAATGCCCCCCCCCCCCCCCCCCCCCAAAGGGATAAAATTATGAACTATTTTTAAACTAAAGAACATATTATGGCCTAGATTTTCGTCACCGCTAAACCCCTTATCCCTTAAAGGTAGGGTAAGTGATTTGAAATTCATCCTGTAGTTCCAGCCTGGTGCACTAGGGGCGCCAAACAGTAGCTACACTATGTGAGCCTGCTGCTCGATCCTGATTGGAGGAGAATTCGCTACCACCTGGGGAGCTTTTATTAGCTCCTCTGCTAACGTGGGGGAGGGGGAAACTCCATATATAGTTTCCACACCTTATAATAGAGCATTTTAACAGAAAAAAATATTTTTTGGGTGATATCTGACAAAAGTGAAATCACTTCCCCTACCTTTAACTTCGTGTCAATAGATTGGCACATTGAACTATTCCAAAAAGGTTTTCAAAATAGTAAAAAGGGATAAGGGGTTTGGGAGGGGTGTAACAAAAATGGATATGTGTTTTAAATGTTCAATTCTATTCTCTCACGGCGCCCCAGGCATCTGCCTAGTCTGCCTAGTGGCACCACTGCAGTGCCCACCACCACGGCGCTGCCATCTAGCTAGGGGCATGCAGGCAACAAAGCGGACGGCGGCACACCTTTTTTTTTCCTTTTCGGCATCTACTGTACTTCCAGACCCACGTCACCGCCACTCAAACAGCCGCAGGGAAAAGACACATTTGTGTTTAATTTCCCCCCTTTGCCAACGGCAAGGATTCCCCTGCGGAGAGGAAATTGAAACATCAAACAAACTCGTGATTCTTCCAAACGTGATTATTTTCGGTTCCTACGTGCACCAAATTGAGATTGGTCACTCTTGGTTGGAGGGTAATTTGGTTGCCATTAAGACAGCATGGATTAAAGCAATATTTCCACTTTCTCTCCAGTTACGTGAAAAGAAAACGGCTCCCAACTCACAGCGGTCTAGCCTTTGCCTGCCGGCGCTTCTACTAACTGTTGGTCCATGTCCACATCCTCCTCATAGTAACTGCTGTTGGTTCAAGTCCACATCCTCCCCTGACCTTTCCGAGTGTAAGAATGGGGGATTTGGTGAGACAAAAAAAATAAAAATAAAACAAAATTTGCAGAGGGATTTCATGGAGAGCCGGCAGTTTCCTTGCCTCCGATTTGATTATTTTCAACAGACGCTGGGCTGATGAATTCAATCAAACATGCTGCCCATGAGAAAACAATGAAAGAACCCGCTGCCCCATCATGCTAAATGATTTGTGACCGAGAATCACAAGAGGATGGGGAGGGGCACCAGTGTTGCCAACTGCCAAAATAATCCAAAATGCACTATAGTGGCACTTCCTCAACCATTTTCATACCAGGGCCCACTATTTATTCTGCATTTTAACCACGGAGGACCACCATTTGATGTTGAGTTTAGTCTCTCGGACTAATTTAGGAGAGAACTGGCAAAATGTTGGTCAAAATAGCAATTCTTCTACATTTGAAAATTAGGTATATCAGAATTAATTAAATATAATTTGACTCTTGAGAGTGTAAAATGAATGGTTTCATTTTACGATCTCAAGAGTTACAGGTATATACTGTAAGGGTCCAAGTGGTTACCAATGGTCATTTCTAGGAAGGGAGGACTCTATCATAGGAGGAAAAATGGTGAAAAACGAGGGTTTTATCTTTGACGCTTGTCAATCGATTTCCAGCCAACTCACCAGCAAAAAAGCACTCGATTTTCGGCCAGGAGTTTTTCCAAAAAAAATTGCGCTATAGGGGGGTCTGAAAAAAGCTAAATATAGCAGCAAATGTGCCAAGTTGGCAATACTGAGGGGCACTGGGTGATGAGGGGGTCCAACTTTGGAGACTCACACATAGATGAAGTGATGCACGCAGCCCTGATTGGCCCATTTTTACCGCCATGCATGGGGCCAGGCCTCTAGATTTTTTTTTTCTTTATTCCCAAGGAGTACGATGGGTGCTATAGGGTTGTACGAGGTGATTTCTTTTGCGGTCGAGTTAAGAAGTCGGACCCCGTGGGTTTGTTTACGCAGACTTTTGGTTTGGTTACGGTGCGCTTGCCGTTTTCCCCTGTGAAAGTGTGTGTGATGGATGGTTTTCGTTTTCACTCTTTTTTCTAAATTCTCAAGTTGGAGTTCTCTCACTTATAGTGTTGTAGTCAAGACCACCTAAATCGAGACCAAAACAATACTAAGAATCGGGGGGTCGAGACCAAAACAAGACCGAGGCAACCACAATACTTGGAGAGTCGAAATCGAGACGAGACTAGCACCTATGGGGTCGAGACCTAGATCAGGACCTAGAGGGGTTGAGACCGAGGCCAAGGCCAAGACCTAGAGAGGTCAAGGCCAGCACAGAGACCAAGATCACTGCTCCATCCATGCCTAAATTTTCTCTGTAGTAGTGGACTGCTGGCGATATCCCAGTCATCCATCCAGCGCTGCACATCACTCTGCTGTCTTAATGGGGTCCTCTGTCCTCATAATGGACATAGAACATTTCTTTTGCATTGTCTTGAGTTGTCTCGGTGGTGAAAGAGACCCGAGACATTTGCTCCGAGGCCACGACAAGAGCAAGACAAATTGAGGGCGAGACCAAGACAAGACCACTAGACAATAAAGTCTGAGAGTGGCGAGACCAAGACAAGACAAGACAATTTGAGGACAAGGCAAAAACAAGACCGAGACAATGAAAATGTGTCTTGAGACCGGCCTCGAGACGAGACAAAGTCTCGAGAACCACAACACCAGCATCTTCTGCGGCCTCCTTCCAACTGGAGTGTGTGATGAGGTTCTGATTTGTGCCGCCCCAGCCCAGCCCAGCCCAGCCCAGCCCAGCCCAGCCCAGCCCAGCCCAGCCCAGCCCAGCCCAGCCCAGCCCAGCCCAGCCCGGCCCGTCCCACCACCACGCCCCGGCCCCCTTCCAATATCGTCCTCCTTATGGCTTTGATTTGCATGGCTGACGTAGTTCCTCAGACATCCAGGTGTTTCTCATCAGTTCCGTAACTAGGAAAAAAAAAGCAGGGGGGGTGGGGAGAGGATTTTAGCCGTTTGCCTAAATCTTTCCATACGTGGCACTGCCCTCTTCGCTCTGCTCGGGTTTCATCCGGCCATGTGCCGCACGCCCCTGATCAACCTCCGTCTTAGCGGAAGGGAGAGAGAGAAAACAAACAAACAAAAACAAGCGTCCAGATAGAACAAGGAGCTGTTGTTTTGTGCGGGTGTGAGGTAATGATTTTTTGGGGGGGGGACAGATTGCGGACAGATTCCAGACAGACCCGAATTCCCATGCAGAGCATTCCTCATGCAGGAAGATCTACAGTATAAGATTTGCTCTTGCTATAGGAGCGCAGTCCACGCTGCAGACCCTCACATTATAATGAGGTCAACTTTTTTGAAAGAAATCTGATGAATGTCACCGTTGTCTGGAAGAAACCTCTAAGAAACCATCTGCATATTCTGACTTTTTGTCTTCTGTGTGCCGCACTACGAGCCTTTATATACCGTATATTCATTCAGAGCAAACACTTTTAAGTCATTGGTTCTGAGGGAGGGGATTCCTGGAACAACATAATACAAGTATAGGTTGAAACCTATACAAGCTCAAAACTCTCAAAGCTCTGGGGGTTCCTGACTTGTGGGAAGGAGAGATGGAGAGAAAGGGTGTCATTAAAGGGACTCGAACACCCGACACACTGTCAGGCCAGAGCCTACTGGCATATACAGTATGTGGCATGCATGCACCTGGGCCACTCAGCCAGCGGGCATCCCAGAAGTCCTTTTTTACAAGACTCGGCCTCAGGTCCATAAGGATTAGTGGAATATACTGTAGTTGATCATAACTATACAGCGCCATACAAGAACATAGAAAGCAGCTCCTCTGCAGGCTCGAATTTTGCTGTTTTTGAAGGTGAATCCTGACAGTTATGCACATTATGAGGTTTCTATCTGACAGAGACAACACAATAACAATGCGTTTTAGGTCTCAGTGACGTTTCAAACATACTTTGTCAGATCATATCCACACATTTGACAGAATTGCACCATATAGTGTCGTAACAGAGCGAATGTACTTTGGTGCTTTCCACCCCCACTATGGCTGCCATTGAAACTTTATCCGTACACCGTCGTCTGCATTGCAATTAACCTCCTTGCGGTTTGTCCCCGTTCTGCCATATGGCTGACGTATAACACATATTGCCCAAGTGCTTTAGCAGCAGGCACCTGTCAATAAAACATGATAAGCTATGGTAGTTCTCACAGGACCCTCCCAGCCATTACAAAGCCTGGCTCAATTCACGCCTTCCGTTTAACGGCCCCCCTGGCCTTTCTGGGAGTGGAACAGTGTTGCCAACTACCAAAATGCACTAGTGGGACTTCCAAAATGCACTAGAACGCACTAGATGACTGGAAGGGAATATATATATACAGTATATACCAAATGGACCCGCAATTTTACGCTCTCAAGAGTTACACCTGGTTAACCAGCTGTTCATCATTTAGCCTGGGGACCACTGTTCGAAAACCATTGCCATAGGAGGAAAAATGGTGAAAAATGAGGGTTTTATCTCTGGCGCCTGTCAATCAATTTCGCCCCAACTCACCAGCCAAAAAGCACTAGATTTATCGCCAGGAGCTTTTCATTAATTTTGGAGCTAGGGGGGTCTGGAAAAAAACTAAATATAGTGACAAATGCGCCAAGTTGGCAACACTGGAGTGGAATAGCGTCCCGGCCCCCCCTTTTTTTTTTTCATTGGAGCACCTGGAAGGCTTTTATTTGGCAACGGTTTGAAACGCTCAAGGTGCATGCTGAGAACGGGTGACCTTGGATATTTTGTGGTGCTGTGCTGGAAAGGAGTCTCTCTTGCACTCCTTTTTCAGTTTCCCAGTTATTTTTTACATTCGGGAGTTTTCCAACCAGTGGTTCTCAATGAGGGATCCAGGGGAGAGAGGTTCTTGGGTGGGTTCCAGCCAGTGTTGAGTTCGTTTGGTAGATCGGATATTTTCAGCCAAAAATCAGCCAATACATTGTAGATTTGATATTTAGTTGACTAGCATTCCAATGCCAACAATTCACAATACTGTGACTAAAGGTAAAACTAAAATCAAAATATATATAATTACAATCAAAATAAATATAATACAGTATATAAAGTTTGTCCAACTGGCCTTATTTGGGGGACATGAAAAGATGTCAGGGGACATGAGTAGGCCTAAGGAGACATCCATATTATGTAGCTGGTCTCAGGGGCGGATGTAACATTTCCCAATTGGGGGGGGCGGGGGGGGGGGGGCAGGAGAAAATGGTATGGGAGCGGCTTCATCGCCCGTGGCGCGAACCCATACCATTTTCAGTTACAGGACTTTTATTAGTCAAGTAAAGCATCAATAATAACATCAGTTGTTGTTGAAGTTGCAACAGACACGCAGCATACATAAAGCTAAAGGTCTGATTCAGAGTTTTCTGTTTTCAATGATGAAATGCTGTTGGTTTAGTGGTGACACAGCTGTAGTTAGTTAGTAGCAGTAGTAGTGTTTCACATCATTTTAAATATAATCACTTTAAAGTGAAATGTCTTGGGTTGTTTTGCACGCCATCGTGTTTGGTGGGGCAGTCTGGGCATTTAGGGGGGCATTGCCCTCCTCCATGCCCATGACTAGATCCGCCCCTGGCTGGTCTTTAACCAGACATTCTCACGTCACTCCCCTTCTCCGTTCCCCCCACTGGATCCTGGATGCTGCACGTACAGAGTTCAAAAGTCTCACGCTTGCATTCAAAGCAACCAAAGGTTTGACTTCACCATATCTTACTGGTCTCATAAAACCCTATACTCACAAGCCCTCCCGTGCACTCCGATCAGCCGACACTAGGAAGCTGGCAGTACCCCCCCGCTAAAAACGCCTGACCAACACTTCACTTGCCCCAAGCTCTTCTCCCTCCTGGCTCCAAAACTATGGAATGCACTTCCCATTGCAGTCAGAACCACACAATCACTCCCCATATTCCGCCACAGTCTGAAAACACACCTCTTCAGACTCCATCTACCAAACCACAGTGCTTGCAGTACCCTCTTACAGTAGGTGCAGTAGTCTAGATAGCACCTCACTTAGATAGCAGTGACTTAAATAGGAGGTCTAATGTATTACCATGTTTTAGTGCTTACATTGTACACTGTAAAGTGTATTGTAGACTCTGCATAAATTGTAAACTTGTAATCTGTATGATGTATTGCAGTGATGCCCAAAAGGTAGATCTACCAGTAGAACACACAGACCATGCAGGTAGATCACATGACAGTCCCCCCAGCACTTGGACACGTATAGATCTGCAACTCTTGAAACCAAATGGACCCGTAAGGGTCCATTTGGACCCGTAAGGGTCCATTTGGTTTCATTTTACACTCTCAAGAGTTAAATTATATTTAAACATCTGAATTATTAGAAAATGGAAAATAATTGTTATTTTGACCAAATTCTGACCAATCTTGAGTTTTTATTTTGACAGTTCTCTTTCCCAATTGTGGACAAAATGTGAAAGTTCTTTGTTTTGGGTGCAAGAAACTAAATTCAACATCACAAACTATCAACTCAAATCCCAAATACTGTTTTCCAACATCAGTAGTAGCATATACAGGAAAACCTTCCAATTCTCCCCCTCTATTTTTCATTTTAAGTGCATTATTCTTAAGCATTAACAGTAACACCATCACCACTATTGCATAGCTCAAGCCTACGTGGGAGCCTTGAAAATGGATTTCTCTTTTTATGTGTAGTGTAGATCTTGTTGAGCTGGTCATTTTGAAAATAGATCTCAAGTCAAAAATTGTGGGCACCCCTGGCCCTGATGCATTGCAATGTAAATCGCTCTGGATTAAGAGCATCTGCTAAATGCCTAAATTGTAAATTGTAGCAATGGTGATATTCTGGGCCTTTCGACTCCTATCTCACTCCGACGAGCCCCTCACCCACTGCGTCACAAGATCACCATTTCTTCACGACATTCTATACTTAAACATCCACGCTCCTTTTTTTCCCCCCTCTCCCTTGCGAAGAGAAACGAACTAGTATTAAAAGTGATGTTTCTTTTTCCCTTCTGTGTTACACGTCTTGCCTTGCGCTTTTTCTTTTTCCCTTTAATTGCACCAAACAGACTAGTTTTGAAAACCGCAAACTTCTGTAAATACCCTCTGGGGCCTATAAGCAGTGGCATATCATGGCCAGTAGTCATAGTCTCGCAGCGAGAACTACGGACCGTGCGCACACAAGTCGCACACACAAACACACATACAGTGGCACATATGCGCGCGAGCACGCACGCACATCTGGTTTCAGTTTCAAATGCCTTTCTGGATATATGTTCCCAGTTCATCCCTACACACACACACAATAGGCTTTTTTATCCGGTCTAACTTTGGCACTGCTCTTACCACAATCCACAGGGTCCAAATAGGCCAATGAATCGCACCGTGTCATCAGGATAATTAAGCCATTAGTGCAGCGAGAGCCGATGGATCTCTTGGCTTTCAGACGGGCGACCACATTATTGTCACCGCCAATCAGAAACCTCCTATGTATACCACAGTTCATATACTATCTATCATCCACAGCCTATTTCAGTCGTTTTCAACCTTTTTGATACCAGGGCCCACTATTTATTCAGAATTTGAGCCACGGACCACCATTTGATGACATTTTAGCCCCATAGACCCCAAAACAGTCAAACATACAGATCAAAATGACCATTACTCTTCTACCATGAAACCAAATGGACCCACAAGGGTCCATTTGGTTTCATGTTCACCCTCTCAAAGAATTACATCTGGTTAACCAACTTTCCATCATTTAGCCTGGGGACCAGCTGGAATTCTCTCAAAGACCACTGATGGTCCCCGGACCACTTGTTGAGAACCCCTGGCCTATTTTATCATGTGTTGCACTAGAGTGGTGCAGTCGCCACGTCCACTGGACTATGTGGAACGATGCATGTTGGAGAGGTGCCCAAAATATGGAGTCTATGCAGAAGGATGTCAGAACAACCCAGATTCAGCATATGGATACATTTAGAGATCCGGTCCAGAGCCCAGACATAGGCTTTTGTGCCGGCTCTGGACAACCGGCTATCCGACTGACTCGTCACTGGGCGGGCACTCCCTGTGGGGGATGTGGAACATGTGTGTTAAATTTGAGGTCCGTGGGGCAGATGGTTCTAGAGTTACATTGCATCGCAGACAGACAGTTGTACTTACAGTACAGAGGCTGTCTGCATTTATAGATCTCTGAGCTCAACTTGTAAGTCGGCTGTTTTAACGGTAATGAAAAACCAATACATACTGTATATTTAAATATATACACAAGGGCGTGAATACAGTTTAGGCCGATATTTGATGTTATCGGTCAACATCGTTATCGACAAACAAAACTAACATTAACCGATGGCAGTATAGCGATTTGTATCTGTTGTCGATAAGCATAGATGTTGCATTGAATGTTGGTCTAGTCTGGCTAAAGCCAGACTGAATCCGCTGATGGCAAACCAGCCAGGCTAATGTTCGTCATCTGTAGATGATGGACATTTATTTCTTGCATTGAAGATGTACGAATAGTTTCCCTGGCACAAAAGGAAGGAATAAGAACAAAAATGCATATATCGGCATCAGCTGGGGACCACCTGGAATCCTCTTTGGGACTACGGGTGGTTCCCGGATCACTGGTTGAAGACCTCTGGTATACAGTATATGGTGTAAAACACTTTATTCACCCTTATGAGAGGGGGAGAGAGAGAGAGTGTGGGAGGTGGGGGGTGGGAGGTGGGGGTGTTATACAACCATTTCATTCCACGAAAAGCAATTACCATCAATCACAGGCATATTCTATGTCAAGGTGGCATGTGGTGGTCGGTCGGCTCTGCCGCTCCGCTAGGCTCTGACAATGACACAGGACCCTGGCTGAGCCACGGACGTGGAAGATGAAAGGTCCTTATTGGACGTAATGGGGCCTGTATATGTATGTATACTTTGAAATGGAACGCGCGGGTTGTCGGCTTTACTGGTGTTGGGGGGGAGGGGCGGTGGTGGTCGGCCATTACACCCTTGAAGGACCAATAAGGCGCCATATATAGGACATGCGCCATTATGTGTCATTATTATACAGACACACAGAATGTATGCCGTCATTTCCCACTGGCAAATACCAGCCCCTCTGGCACGAATGCCTGTGTATATACATCCATACACACACATACTGTACAGTACTGTATGTGTAGGCAGCCATTCATTCAGATACAGTACACTTAAGCATGTAGGCAACATTGCACATGCGCATGCCAATAGAGGGGTTTAGTGTGCGGCAAAAATGGAGCCCTTTGTCCCTTATGCTGGTTTGTTTGGTTGTTTGTTTAATCAAAACAATGTTCTGGTTCTGATCAATGGAACAAACAGAATATTAAACTGCTTTAAGTCCCAGTTAAAGGAAGAAGAGGAAGAAGTTTTTAAAGAAGAGATGTGAAGTGTGAAGTTATGTGAAGTTTGAGGTTAAACGATTACTGTCAGTATAACCCCGGAGGGATACAAACAGCCAAACCTTCCCTCCTTTCTCCTCCTCCAATTTGCCACTGTATGACAGATTGGCGAGGACTCCATTGTGTACTGGAGACTCTCCATCTGTCACTCTTTGACTGTACCTCACTGAGCTCTCATAATCACCTCTGTACCGTCATCTCACTGTTGAGTGTTTACTGCGGGGGTCGATCACCACTTAACGTTCTGCTGCCATCGGCAGAAAGGAACATTCCACAGCCCCCTCCCCTTGGACGTGTTGACTAATTAGTCGGACGACCTCGAGGTAAAGAAAAAAAAAGGTTGGAGTGTGCGGCCCCCAGGGGGTTCTGGCCTGGGTGATATTTTAAGAGGGTTTTGATTAGAGTGACTTGGTATGGTGAAAACAGCCTTAAGGGCCCATGCAGAGCAGACTAGTCCATAAGAGTGCAGACCTGGCTTTCACAATGGCCGACTGATAAGTGTTTTGATGGATGCTGTGTTGTTCTTTGACCCCCAGCCCTCCCGACCTACTCAACTTTCGGTGGTTCTCTGTTGAACCCTATCCGCGTTTGTACTTTCAAATCTGTGAATGAACACTCACCTAATAAGTAGCCACAGAGCAGAGGATCTACCATGCTTAACGTAATCCCAAAAGTGTGTGGCCTACATTGTTTACATATGTTTAACTTTGGCATGTTATTCCATTCACCCAGCACCATGGCACGTACTTGTTTACATGATGAGCAACCAAACAAACTTTTACTTCCTGTTTCACCACCGGGTGTCAGAAGTTACAACATTGCGGGGTCAAAAAACGATCGCGAAAAGGGACAAACTCTCGGTCTGTGGAGTGCAGATTTTTTCTAACGCACGACATGGGTGGCACCGGTGCTTCCTCCGAAGCTGCCACTGCCACTAAATGCACTTGCGCTCTCCCCCAAAAGTAAACAAAGTGTCTCTGCCTTATTGTCAGCTCAGGGTGTCTCTGTATTGTTTACAACCGCCAGGCACTCATGAATCCTAATAAATAAAGGTTATGCTACTGTTTTCCCTCAGTCAGTTGATTCTTCAGTCTGTTACACATCATTTGGATGATTTGTTTATATTTCAATCACAGCTCTTATTCGAGGCGATCTACAGTAACTACCCCACCCCCACCCCTACATGGGGATTACAATGCAAAGAAAATATCTTAATGCCTCTACAAAAACTCAAACATTGTAATTAATACAGCATTTGAGCGAAAGTACTTGTGGGCGTGACCTGACACCTGATCGATCTAATCTGCTATCTTAAATTAAGATAGCAGATTCCCCAGAGGTATGGTTGAGGACACAGAGGCGTGCACCACGACCCCGGCATGGACCAGGGAGACCAGCTGGGGGTCGTGACTCATGGGGGCAGGTGGGTGTGTGGGTCAAGGGGTTATTTGTAGAGGTAAAGGATCTAACCCTGTGGGATCTAGACAGGGATCCACATGGGAATCATGCAAAGATACTTCGGCCTAGATTTTCGTCAACGCTAAACCCCTTATCCCTTAACATCTTTGCCTTTTTAAAACTATTAAAAAAACATTTTTCAATAGTTCAAATGGCCAGTCAACATGCTCACAACGTGTCAATCGATTGGCACATTGAACTATTCCCAAAAGTTTTTCAAAAATAGTTTAAAAAGGATAAGGGGTTTGGGATAAGGGGTATAGGGCTCCATTTACATTGCCGCTAAACCCCTTATCCCTTAACTTCTTTACCTTTTTAAACTATTTAAAAGAAACATTTTTCAGTAGTTCAAATGGCCAGGCTACAAGCTCACAACGTGTTAATAGATTGACATGTTGAAATATTCCAAAAAGCTTTTCAAAATAGTAAAAAAAAGAAATAAGGGATTTGGGATAAGGGGTTTAGCATGTAACAAAAATGGCGCCCTTAGTGTGTAACAAAAATGGAGCCCTGCATGTGTTGGCCAGCCTGTGACCCTATGTCATTCCAGGACACTCACTCGGTTCCAATTCATAATCTGAGGAGGAGCCACCCCAAATCATCATATTTCAACTTGGATTTGAGGGCGTTGAATTTAGTTTGACTCGGTTCCATATAATAATGTGAAAATAGCCAGGCTTGACAGTTTGACCAGATATTTGAGGGGCTGCTGGCTCCAAGCGCTGGCTTCGTTGTAAACAAACCAAGCATTGTCCCTTGGTTTGGATGCTCTGTGGTTCAATGACAACTCCCATGAGCTATCATTCTAATTTAACTTTTTGACACTGTCAAGTCATCAGTCAAGTGATGACCAGAATACTCTGTCTTGTGTCACTTTTTTGATTACGTTGTCGAAAGTCAATAGACTGAACGCTTACAAAGTTCAGTTTGGCTGTCTTTGTCTTTTTATGACTCTCCAGCACTTCACCTACAGGAATTGTGACATAAAAAGGTTTTATGAGCTAAATTGCACAGAAAAGGGGGATTGTGACATTAAAAAAATATTTTATGAGCTCAATTGCTCAGAAAAACTTCATTCAGTAGATTTTCTGTCCTCTGGGGCGTTTTCTGGCTCTGATTTTCCTGCTGAAAGTGATGTCACATTCTGCAATTCCATATACAGTACTGTTTGTCAATGGGGTTTGTCAGCAGATGTCACTGTTTCCACTGTTTTGCCCTGTTTTCATTGGCGCTCAAAAGCCTTTCAAACCCCACAGAAAACTCCACTCCTAAAAGATTTTTTTTTTGCTAAAAATAAATTCATGAAACACCTCCAAAATCTCAAAAAGAAATGGAGCTCTACTCATGGAAATGTCATTTACTGTACTGTGCAGCGCTCCACACAGTACAGTAGGTCTCAGTCTGTATATCACTGCCGCCCCACATTCTGACAGGCCATATACCTGACGCGGAATCCACAGCATTCCTCCACACCACCACCACCGCTGTTTCACTCTGTCTTTCCTTGGCGTTAAGAAATAACCACCCAGGTGGAACAGATTGCCGCACATACAGTATACACTGCAGGCCTTTGAACTCTCTCTCACTCTCTCTCTCCCTCTCACCCCGAGGGGGTGTTCGAATGCAGCACAGATGACCCGTCACGTCGTTAAAGTCGCTGATCCTGCAAATGGCCGCGTTAAAGCTGCTGTCTTGAAGTGTGATTTACTTTAGAGCCCTATAGGTTTTCTTCTGGAGGTGGAGGGGGGAATTCAGCTATTTGCCAAGATATGAACTATGTATATGGCTCTTTGACAAAAAATACTTAACAGGCTGATGGTGGTTGTGGTTTGTTTTCCAGTACAGGTTAGAAACTACAACCCATTGCAATCACAACTGCAGGCACTCTCAATCTTCCGCTGCTGTCTGAAAACACATCTCTTCAGACTCCATCTCAGCCCATAGCACTTGCAGTAGTACTTGTCCTAACCGTGACCTCCTACAGACGTTTATGTATGTAGACTTAGATAGCAGTGTCTGTAGACTTACAGCATTTCATGTAAACAAAAGACTTTATAAGGGCTATACATAGTTCTTCATCTTAAAACATCGATGTCAGATCGATAGGCACAGGCTTTAGAGTGCAGACTTGTAGATTGGCTACTTTTGCGGTTTTGGGAGCGGGACTGACTGGCTTTTTTAGATTGTAAAGTTGATTATCTTTGCACATGCAGCTCCAGAAGGTTCCCCCTCCATGACATCCTCTTTTTTCCCTCTGAAACATTTTCTGAATTCAAACACCTTCTGCAACAAGTAGTCCAGTCAAATCCACAAAGCCTGGAATTCACAGATCACATTCCGGACCCAATCAGTGGTCCTAATAATTAAACTGAGGCTAATTTGTTGAATTACTCTGCCGCAAGTGACACTACGAGCTTGTAGATCTGCTATAATTTGAATATTAATTTGAATATTATGTTATTTCAGGGGGAAAATTATTAACTCAAAACTCTGCTTCTGGGAGGTCCCTGTGACACCATATTTTCTGATAAGTGTGGGTTAAATAATACTGTTGCTATATCAACTCAGACATAACAGTTTGATGCTTGCATTTTTGGGGGGAACACACACAATAACACAATAGCAGTTTGTGCCACATTCATGGTCATTGTCCCTGTCTTGTTGTTGTCTGGCATATGTCTGCTATACTGCAAACTGGCAGACCGGGACATAGTTTTATTTTGGTGCGGTTGCAGAACATAATATGCCTGTGTGCGTGCATGTGTGTGTGTGTGTGTGTGTGTGTGTGTGTGTGTGTGTGTGTGTGTGTGTGTGTGTGTGTTGTGTGTGTGTGTGTGTGTGTGTGAGAGAGAGAGAAAATAGGTTTGTATGTATCCTTTAAAAGTCTAATCCGGGTGGCATTGCCATACTTTATCTTTAGACACTTAAAACTCATATCATAGTGTAGCTCTGATACTACAACGCTTCGACCTGTTGTTGAATTTGATCCTTACACTATCTTTGCCAAAAAAAAGACGAATCACTGGTCTGCTTGCTTTTTTGCTTTCTTTGCCGAATGTTCGCAGCAGAATAGGGACACCAGTGGTTAGTGCCGTTTCCTCACAGCTATGTTGTACTCCCCTGATTAGAAGGTCCTGGGTTCGATTCCCACTAGGGACGCCGCTGTGGGTGCTGGCGGTGTGTTTCCTCCTCTGCATCATCAGTGCCCAATACCCCTTCGCCAACCCCGCCTTGGCTATGGGCATTGAGTTTGCATGTTCCCCCTGTGTCCCCTAGTAGTGATGGGTCCCGCATGTTATAATATTCTGACTCGGCCCAGCCCGCCCCGCAGCATTAAATTCATTTTCATGACTCGACTCGGACCGCAGCCCGCCGACATTAAATACACGCCAAATATGCCTACGGACGTGGCTTTTATGTGATAAAAAAGCCTTTCTCATGTCTTATAACACTGACAAGCATGGACATCACATAAACATGCGAGGACATAAACGTGTGCGAAGAGAGGACGAAAACAGAGACGCACACACACACACAGGCTGTTCCGACGCGATGCGAGGACTTAATTTTTTACACACGTGTGTGACACAGAGTAACAAGACAGCAGCGACGCGTCCGTGCATCGCAGATATAGCCTACATTATACAACATAACAACAACAACAGGTCTGGAGTCTGAAGACACAATGCTGAAACGCTAGTAAAAAACAGAAAGAAAACTCAGTGCTGTTGGCGCGCAGGAAAAAAAAAGTTTGGAAGTGAATTTCAGTACGTGCAGAGAGTGTTGGAAAGGGGCAGAGGCTGACAACCCAAAGGGCATCTGGACAAAAATAGCTCTCAGAACGTCGCGCTGTCGCGCACTGAGAGCTTGTAGATTCTAGTAGATTGAGAGCGATCTGTAACTAGGCTTCTAAAGTAGGCTATCGTAGTTCCGCTGTTTGTGGATTTATTGGTCACACTGGAGGATATACCAACCACCACGGAACATGCAACAATCGGTAGGATGCGCAAATGTTTTCCCAGGACTTGTGTTTAGGACAGTCATTTTGAAAACTCCCATTATACATTATTCGACCCGCCCCAATTATTCGACCCAACCCAGCCCGCGGGCAACCCGCGGGACCCGCGGGTCACGGGTCGACCCGTGCATCACTATCCCCTAGGGTAGGTATCCTCACAAAAACATGCAGTAAACATGCAGTAAACTCACCACTAAACAGCCTCCCTTTGGCCAGCAGGGGCACCTGATGGAGGGAACAGGAACTGGATGGAATAACAGGTTCCTTCCATGCGCTACGTCATACCAAGGAAACTTCTCCCTGTCAGGTGAAAAGAACACAGCTTCGTTACTTTGAGAGGTGTAGTTACAGGCCATGTACAGTAGCAATGAAAGATTGTGGAAAAGCTTTTTTTCCGCTATGTGAGACCAATTGTCTTTCTGGCACCATAATTGTACAAAAATACATTACAGTCAGTGGTTTTCACTGTCTTAACCGGCAAACCGGCATCAGAGGCTTTTTTTTTGGCTAATCACAAATAGCAGCATGCGTGTGTGTGTGTGTTTGACCCACAGCTCATTGTTCATCTACAGAGGTCAATAGGTAGAGTATAGTAGTACAAATAGACGTTCCGTCTATTCGTCTATACATACACACGCACACGTGCAAGGCTGTTCTCGGGAGTGGCTATCACCGCTCAGAGGACAAAAACAAGTCTGTGACCCTGGTCTGACTCCTCCTGGCCATGCACCATTGTGTGTGGGAAACACAGCTATGTATATACATACGTGGATAACATATCCTTCCTGTTATTGATACTCTCTGCTGAATGACAGGCAGGAAAAGAAGCTTTGTGTGACTTTGTGTATAGAGCTTATTGATCCTGATCATAGCGCAGGACAACGACGACATGACGGCACCAGTCAGACCTCTGTGCTTTACACTAACACTTGCCCGCTTGCCTGGGGCAAGTAAAAAAAAATGGTGGGGCAAGTGAAGACTGCTACCTGGTTGCCCGATCGGGCAAGTGTGCAACTTAGTGCACTATAACACAACACAAGATAAATTTGTCTTGAAGGCAGTCATTGCACTCTGCCTCTGTGTCTTTGCCTGCTTTCTAGATATCCACAATTCCAGGCTGGATTTGGGAAACAAAACAGGCAAATTAACATACACATCAAAATGACCATTAATCTTCTACATTCTCTAGTTGTGTAGACCTGGGCTAATTAAGATGATGAATTTTAACTCTTGAGAGTGTAAAAATGAAACCAAATGGACCCGCAAGGGTCCATTTGGTTTCATTTTTACGTTCTCAAGAGTTACATCTGGTTAACCAACTTAATTGGGACACCTGGAACCTGGGGGGCAAGTGACCATGACCTGAGGGCAAGTAGAACCTGACTCGTAGACCTTAGTGTCAACCCCATACTGTACATCCGAGTCAGGGCAAAAGCAACACACTCTCTATATCCTACCTGGGCATTATGTGGCCCAGGGGCCAAATGCGGCCCTTTGGCTGACTCTGACCGGCCCGGGGACCACCAGTGGTCCTTGAGAGAGTTCCAGTTAAATATGGAAAAGTTGGTTAACCAGATGTAACTCTTTGAGAGCGTAAAAATGAAACCTAATGAAACCCTTGCGGGTCCATTTGCTTTCATGTTTACACTCTCAAGAGTTAAAACATCTGAATCAGCCAGAGAATGTAAAAGAATGGTCATTTTTTATCTATGTTTGCCTGTTTTGTTTGTAAAATCCAGCCTGGAATTGTAGACAAAAGCAAATTAAATCTTTAGTTTGGGGGTCTGTGGGGCTAAAATGTCACCAAATGGTGTCCCGCGGCTCAAATACTGAATAAATACAGGTCCCTGGTATTAAATTGGTTTGTCTTATTCTTACTTGTATCTTGAAATACAAAGTAAGAGTAAGTGTGTGTGTGTGTGTGTGTGTGTGTGTGTGTGTGTGTGTGTGTGTGTGTGTGTGTGTGTGTGTGTGTGTGTGTGTGTGTGTGTGTGTGTGTGTGTGTGTGTGTGTGTGTGTGTGTGTGTCTGAAATCCATCAGGGACAGGAGGAGAGAGGAAGGGAAAAGTGGACCGGAATGGCAATTCCGGAACACGAAATAGCACACACATACACACACACACACACCGACACACACACACACCGACACACACACATTTGAATTCTTTTATTTGGATCTGCACAAGAGGCACAGTCATCAGAAGAGGGTTACATATCATAGATTAACCAGATAAATCTGCAGCACATGCTTAACATACAGAGAAGGACAAGACATTGATGGCATACTATCACATGGTACTACAGAAACAGGATGTTTTTTTTTTTTTTTTTTCTAAGGATAGACAAAGCATCGCCTTCTCCAGACAGACAGACTGCCCATAATAGCCGAGATAGAACAGTATTTAGCCAACTTCTTTGCATTTGTTTTCTGCAATCCACCCAATTGCAATCCCCTGAGCACAAGCTTATGGACATGGCCCAGGCTACCAAATACAAGGACAATAAGTTGACAGTTGTAACCCAAGGCCATAATACGTTCCACTAAAGGCTGATATTTCATGAGCACACACACACGCACACACACACAGACACACAGACACACACACACACTTTGGTATATGTTCTGTCAAACACACATCCAACTCAGGCCCGTATTCTCACGCACGCAAACACAACCCCAGTTGGCTCATTACATCCAGAACGGCACTTTGACGGCTCGTTGACAACTTAGCACCTTCCACTCACTTTCACACTCCTCCAACCCTCCACCTCCTCCACCTCTTCCTCTTCTTCCTCTTAGTACAAAGGATCTCATTCAGCGAGGAGAAACAAATCACCTCCTCTAAGGAAGCCCATGGTCTTCCTCAGAAGGTATAGAGTCGAGACCCCAAGACACGGAAACCTCCCTCCAGTGTCCCATAACTCAGTCCAGAGGTGTGCTGTTCACACCGATGTCCATGGAGACATGTCAAGAAGAACATCTCACTTCACCCATTTGCTTTACCATGCTCTACAAATGTCAAAACTCTATGTCAGTGGTTACTATAAATATACATGTGAAGGACCCCAAAATGTATATGAAGCAAGAAGCAAAGATTTGAAATATTTGACTACATAGTCAAAGATGCACGCCACATTTCCATGATTTAAGCTAAAGGAGAATTCCACACCAAAACACAATGGGCCTCAATCTACCTTGATTCCTGTGACATGATATATGATACAAGTCCGTTTTAAGTGTGACTTGCCAAAATCTCCTAGTTAAAGACAGCAACAGCTAATAAAATCAATAGTGCAGAAAATCGAAATAAGAAAATCTTAAAGAGTAGACGGACTCATGTCATAAAATTAGAAGCATACAGTAGCCAAATAAAAACAATCTAAAAACTCCATTAAAGTTCACCCATTCCAAAGTTCACCATTACCACCGATACCATTCCAAAGTGGATAGGTCCACTACTAGCCTCTGGGACAAGTAATGTGTGTGTGAAGTCCATGAACACAAGCCAAAGTGCACGGGGCAAACTTTCTCCTCAAAGGGCCTGCAGCAGGGCCTTCTGTTGTGAGTTGTGAACTAATGAGCCATCAATCACACAGATAGGTATGTGTCCCCTGGGGCCACGGATCCTTTTCCCCAGGCCCTGCAATAAAGAGCAGCCATCAGTCAGTCAATGACGGGACAGGAGGACAGGGGGGCTTCTCCCTGGGGCTTTAAACACACTGTTAGCCTGCCCCTCCCCGACACCAACTACTGGTAACATCGCCGCTTAAGACGTGATTAACAGAGACATAATTGGAAACAGCAGGAAGCCAATTTGAAAGGTTAATGTGCGAAACAACTCCAGTCTATTCTCGTCGGCACCAGGCTACTGTTTGGGGAAGTTGATCACTGTAACGTAATGAAGCCTGTTGCATAACCCCGACGCCGGACAACTGTCCAGATATTATTTACAGGAATGAAGGCATTTATGAAGTGGCTTTATTCAAACCGACAACGTAAACAACCAAGGTATCACCCTGCTAATCGACTTGTAGTGCCTTGCTTAAAGGCAGCGTAAACATCCAGGGATAGAACACAGTTATATGTAAATTACAGGGGGCGGACAGATCCACTTAGTTTCAATAGATGTTGCTTAGTGGTCATTAGAAGTATACAGGGAAGGACGTTCTAATGCTGCATTATATCAATCCGGTCATCATGGTGTCTAAAATGGATGGGTTTTAAACTGTGGAATGTGCCAGAGTCAGTGAGATCTCAATGACCAGCTCATGAACACCCACTATTTCTGAATCACTGAGACCTTTTATAACTCCCAAAACCACAAAAATGGTTTTGTTGTGTATCTAAAGAGCAAAAAGTACATTTCATAACGTACTAAGCATCTTTAGCACTGTGTTCCCTCTGGCAGCCAAATCCTGCAATACCTTCGAGACAGAAACCAAACCTGCTGCTGTTTTGATGCTCAATAAAATGATGTACTGTGCATATATCGAACAGCACGTCAATTGATTCGAGCCAACAATGCTTGTTCACAAGCTGCGGTCCAACCGGCAACCTTCACTGCCATGTATTCATTCGTTGAACTTTCCAGTGCAAGATTTGCCTCCCATGAAACCCTTCATGAAAGTGTCATGGCCTTCTGTATAGGCTTTCTAGAAAGAGGAACATTCCAATTCCAAGATGGCCTGAGCAACTGCCACTCTTTGGATACATGCTGTGATTGATTATGTGTCCCAATGTGGAACCCATTTAGGACTGGTACCAGATTCTACAAAAGGTTTTCTAAATCGTCACAGTTCTTTGAATAAACTATATTTCTGTGTCAGTGGTAAGTTTTTCATGTCAGGACCCTCCCCCCAAAAACCCAAATGTAGGCTAATTGGTTGTTGACCCCGATCTGGTAAATGTGCTGTTCCAGGGACCCCCACCCTGCCCACAGTAGCAAAGATTTTGGGGGAAAAAAAGTTCACTTTGAAAGAATAAATCTCAAAGATTTGTCACACATTTTCAGGATTTTTTGGTTGTCCATTTTTCACCCAGTGCCAAAACCTAGTGTGATCCTGGGCTCTACACACCCTCCACCAACCTGGGGAAATAGCGGACTTGCCTCAAGCTGGCATTTCCCTACACGAAAACATATTTTAAAATATATTAAGATATGGGTTATCATTAGCGTTAGAGGTTAGAGTTATAGGGTTAGATGAGTTCTATTTTTAATATAAACAGAACTCATCTAAACATAGGGATACGTTTATAAGACTTCTATTTATATTAGGATAAACATGCGTGACCGTAAAGACGAAATGGAAGTGGCTACTGTACACTTCCACCTTGTAATTTACTGGTGATCAGAGCTCCCGTTGCTCCATACCACAAGACGAAAGCCTTTATATTTTACTGGTTATCAGAGCTTCTGCTGCTCCAGACCGTGTAAATTGGAATTTGGATATAGACATAGGCATTGGTCTAGCAACCCGACAACAACACTAAAAGGAATCATTTTTGGTCTCTAGCTGGAAAGTTTGGAACCCCTGGATACCTCACAAGTCGAGCATTATTTCTGGTGCAGGTGTGTTGTGGTCCTTGAGTGGAGGTCAGCGCGGTGTCCCAGAGAAGCATGCGTTTGCCGTTTGCATATCGAACGGCGCGGGGATCGTTCCGCAACACGCCTCTATCGATTCATACGCAGTCGTTACTATTTGTTAACGTCAAACACTGATGGATGGCCGGCGCCGGGGCTACAAAGCGCTACAAGCTGACGAATGGCGCGTTGGGGGGGCTTTGGCAAAACGCAGGGGCCGGTATACATATATTGACAGGGAAGGGATGGAGGGATCGCGTGCACTGAAACATGCGTGCTGCGTGCGTATCGATCCACTCGATGCAGATGAACCCATGCAACGCCCTCTGGGGAGCAGGGTGGGGGTGTCTGGATGTATGTCAGCCAAGGTCGGATCAAGTCAATCTGCAACGCCTGTGTGTGCGTGAGTGTGAGTGCATGCATGCGTGTGTGTGTGTGTGTGTGTGTGTGTGTGTGTGTGTGTGTGTGTGTGTGTGTGTGTGTGTGTGTGTGTGTGCGCACTTAGCCTTTGCAGAGTGCACTTAGCCTTTGTACTAGCCTCGGCAACCTTACAGGTGTGCTAAACTAAGGGCTAAACTTGGGTAACGATTCAGATTATGTAGAGATAATGTAAAGAGCTTTTTCTGTCCATGCCCCAATTACATAGCCTGGTCCAGGCCAATCGAAGCAGCCCACTCTCTGATTTAGACTTAAGGCTCCATTTTCGTTACATGCTAATCCCCTTATCCCAAATCCCTTATTTCGTTTTTATTATTTTGAAAACCCTTTTGGAATATTTCAACATGTCAATCTATTAACACGCTGTGAGCTTGTAGACTGGTCATTTGAACTACTGAAAAATGTTTTTTAAATAGGCAAAGAAGTTAAGGGATAAGGGGTTTAGCGGTAACAAAAATGGAGCCCTTAGTCTCTTGGCCTTCTATTGTCAACCTATTATTACTTCGGTACAAAGATGTATTTATCCAATGAGAGTCGGAGTTGGTGGTCGGTCTAATGACAAATCCGAACAGACGCATCTGATTGGCCAGCAGCCCCGTCACTCAACAGTGCAACAGTCACACAACAAACATGGAGGCCGCAACTGCCGCAACTGCGGTGAATCGCAGCCGTATCAATCTGTCCATTAAACCAACCTGTGACAAATAGTTACTTTAAAGAAATGTCAGGTTGTAAACATCATCATCCGACATGGTGGTATAAAGTGTTATCCTGACCTGAAAAATGCATTTTCAGTTTCATTAGAAGCTGGAGGGACTCCTGTAACGAACAAACACTAAATACCCAAGTGTCAGAATATATTTAAGGATCTGTATACTTCTATATACCGTACAAGCTTTAGGAAAACATGGCATATTTTGGCATAGTTTGAATGGTGATTAATCATGGTTCTATTAATTTTGAAGCTGTGATTAATATGATTACATTTTTAACAATTCAACAGCCCTACTTTATACACATACAAAATAAACTATATCAATATCGAACCAGCAACCAAAAAGCTTGTGACTGACACAGCAGTGTATCCGTTGGAACGCACGCAAGGCCCCTTTTCTCTCCCTTTTTTTGTGACACGTATATAACGTTTTTGGACATCGCATGGTTTCCGTGCGACAGCGCCGGCATGCTTGTGGGTGTGTGCCTTAAAATAAACACGCATGGATGGGGGTATCAGTGGCTGCAGAACCCCCCCAAAAAAACCTACATTTCAGCACTATAGCACTCGGTTTGACAGAAATGGAAGAATGAGTGTTTTTCTGGTTTGGACTCCAAATTGACTACCCCTTTCCAAAGTGGTGTTTGCCCCCCCCCCCTTGCCCCCCCCCCCCCCTCGGTCGATGCCAAAAATGCCTGCAATAAACCCAACCGTGTGACTTGCACGGCTATCAGCGCCCCGGCGCATTGCGGCCACGCCAAGATCCGTTGGCGGGGGAGAGAGGATCGTTTTAGAGCGGTGCCTTAACGCTGTAATTAAAATGTAAGCAAATGCAGACCACTAAATCCATCAGAAAAGAAAAACTTTTTTAAAAAAGCGGGTGTTATTCTCCCCCCGATCTGCATATACTATATATAAACCGTCAAGAGATGTGGTGAACGCCACGTACGGTTTCCAAATAAACATCTCTTTTTTTGCACCATGGTTTTCTTGGAACAATAAACTGGTTGTCTGAAGAAGAAGAAGATCGACACCGGCAGGCAGGGAGAGGAAGGAGATAAAGTGAATGAATTGGTGTTGGGGGGGGGGGGGGGGGTTCTGTGAAGGAATTTTCCATTAAGGGCTCTCTGGTTTTGAAGAGTGAAGGCATTTCTCCTTGACTTCTGTATAGACACTGCCTATTATTCTCGATTCTTAAGGTTCAGATGGGTGCTATAGCGATCACTACATTTCGCCACCAGCCCATATTTGCTGTCACCGCTCAACCGGTTGGTATCGGCAAAAATAGTATACATTTTGCGTTGCTTATTTTTGTGATTTGTGTGTTGATTATGTGCAGTCTACCGAGCTGTAGATTATTTCCTTCTGAAAACGCACCTCTTCAGACACTACAGCTTGTGTTATGGTCACATATCTTGGTCACATTGTCAATTATGGACAGAGCCAGCAAAATCAATTCACGACCGCAGCAGGCGTCGCAGCAGGTATAGAATCTGTCACAGCAGTTTTATAACAGTTACCTACTAAACCTAACCCTAACCTCTAACCCTAAACATGACCTCAGAAAAATCTCAACTAAAACCTATGCCAAAATCTAACCCTAAAACCAGGCCGTTATTACTGTTGCGACTGTTATGCATAACCGTTTTGGTAGTTAGCAGAATTGCCGTAACAGTTATGAATAAATCTGTCACAGCAGGTACTGTATAAACCTGCCGCGACCGTTTTGATACCTGCCACGACAGATTTATACCTGCCGCGACAGATTTAGACGCAACGCCTGCTGCGACACCTGCTGTGGTCGGGAATTGACTCCGCCCCTCCTGGAATTATAAAAATTGCTCAACATTATGCAAGTTAGCATCCAGCAGTTCCTATACATGCTGAGGAGCCAGCACCAACATTTCCAACATCAACTGCTTCTCCTATAAGTCCTTTCACAGTTATACTCCTCCATGGAAATATGCCTCAGCCTCCTGCCATCTTCCCACCATTATGTGGCTTTTTCTGGAAACCTGAGCGTAGCTGTAATAGACCCCCTTACTCCTCCCCATCCCCCTTCCTGAAACCAGCTCAGTAATCACTAGCAGAGTGATCCTAGACATAAGCGACAGTTATCACATTATAGCTCTGTCACTGTTATGACCGTTAATCTTATCTCTTCTAGAGCTAGAACTCCCCAGGCGACTCTCGCCTGCCCGCTCCGCTCCACTCCGCCGAAACAGCACGTAGCGCGGTCACCTGATCCGACCGGGGGGTGATCTCACACTCCCCCATGTGTGTTGGGGGGTAGGGAGGGGTGGGATGTGGGGTTGGATTGCCCTGTGATAGCCAGATAGCAAAGGTTATATAGCGCACGGTTCCTGTTTGGATAGCGTGTTGCCACGTCTCTCTCTCTCCACGGTGGTTTGTATAATATTGTGACAGTTGGTGTTTATGAAGACGTGCCGGGGCGCTCTCTCTGTCTGTCTGTCTCTCTCTCTCTGGTCAACAGGGACGGATGTAACATTTCCCAATTGGGGGGGCAGGAGAAACTGGGGGCGACTGTGCCACAGCTGTAGTTAGTACTAGCAGTAGTAGTGTTTCAAATCATTTTAATTATAAGCACTTTAATTTGAAATATCTTGGGCTGTTTTGCATACCATCGTGTTTGGTGGGGCAGACTGGCCATTAGGGGGCATTGCCCCCCCCCCCCCCCCCCCCCCCCCCCCCCCCCGCCCCACCGCCCCGCCCCCCCCCCCCCCCCCCCCCCCCCCCCCCCCCATGCCCGTACTTAGATCCGCCCCTGTCCTTCTCTCTGGTCAGCATGGTGCAAACTCTTCAAACCCTTGACCTGGAACTGCTCCCACAGCCCATACATCACACTCATTACACTGCTGCTGCTGCTGTTGTTGTTGCTGTTACTGGCCAGGGTCACTGTGACCTTTCCGTTATGAAGATAATGCCTGCTCCGTGCAAGAAACATTTTCACTACCACGTTTCAATTTAATGTCCTGTGTGCGTGTGTGGCTGGGCCAGGGGTATAGGCAGCCTTAGCTCTGGTCCAGAGCTCCACTGCTTCTATGAGTTTGTCTTGCATTGGAGCTCTGTAACATACAATGCAATCTGCATTACTCGACCCGAGTCACCCAACCAGCCTCTCTTCTGGTGTGGATATATAAAGAACGTCTTACCTTCTTACCAAAACAAACATGGCTTGTGCGATTATAAAGCCTATTGTCCTTAGTGGAAATACTCTGAGCCCCACACCACACAGATAAAATGGAGTTTTTGGCCAGAACACGATTGTTTTTCACTGGAAAAACAACCAGGATTTGCGCCCTCTACCGATATCGTCAAGAGAAAACATTTTCTCCAGTGAAAAACAACCAAGTTCTGCTCAAAAATTCCATTTTATCCCTGTGATGAGGGGCTCAGAGTGGAACCATCAAGGAAAGTAGGCATTTAATCACCCAAAGGGTGTTTGGTGAGTAGGTAAAATGTTTTTTATATATCCACTACAGAAGAGAGGCTGGTCAGGGCGAGTAACGGCATATTGCAGAGCCTCAATGCAAGGCAGACTCAGAAGCAGTGGAGCTCTGGACCAGAGCTAAGGCAGCCTATAGGGACCAGGATAATTACCACATGGTTAGGGTCATATTTACTGCACCTGTGTGTCGCGATGGACCCCCAAACCTTTCCACCACGGTGGGCTCAGTGTGAACAAGTTCATGCCGTCTGTTTGAGTAGAGAGTGAGGGGGGTGGTGGGTAGCGGTGGATCACATGTCTCTCCGTGGCTGTTGGACAGTAAATTAAAACAAGGAGCAATTTCCTGAGGCCCAATTAGCAGAAAATTGGTCCTGTCTGTTGGAGTGCCTCAGGAGAGGAGAGAGAGAGAGAGAGAGAGAGAGAGAGAGAGAGAGAGAGAGAGAGAGAGAGAGAGAGAGAGAGAGAGAGAGAGAGAGAGAGAGAGAGAGAGAGAGAGAGAGGATGAATGAATTAGGGAGGACGTGCAGGAAAAACTGGAAAACAAGTGTCAGAGTGAGATGTATCGCAGAGCCAAGTGAAAATAAATAGAAATGAGAGTGAAACGGAAAAGTAAAAAGTAAAAGTTAAAAATGGAATGTTCTCACTATTTCACAAAACAAATTCATATTGCAATGACGGGAACGCTGGCCATTTCTAATGTCATACGAAGATAGACAGTAAATAAACGAGATTAGCAAACCTGGCCATGGCCTACTCAAGCGTGGGCGGAGTTAATACTCAGAAGATTAGCTGTAAAAGTCTTTACTTACGTCACCATCATCAACTAAACCCCCCAACCAGCAACTCGGGTAACTGTAACACGGATAACCAGTGAACGGTTTATGAAGTGTTAATTGGTTAGTGTTAGGATAATCCTAACCCAGGGATGTACTTAACTTACTTTACACTACTGATCACGCCACATTGTGAGCCTGCGTGCCTGTGTTTTGCTTGACATACTGCCATCAAGTAAAGAGTGCTCAGAAACATAATGTTGAGGACACAGTGCGGCATTTAAATAGATTTCACAGCATGGTTGCCATGCACACACGCTCCCCTTGGATCGATCCCCATGCAGTTCCGCCTCAATGGGGTGGGTTCGATGACATTAATGATGGACTAAGGGGTTGACGCAGAGCTTCCATGGCTGAGCGGCCGCGCGGGTCAATGTCGGTCCCATGGTTCCAGGATCGACTCACTCATTTAACCTTTTCTGTACGGTCATGATCATGGTCGCGATAGGTTTCCATGGGTTAAATACATTATTTCGGAAGTAAACATTTTAACTCAAATCTTTGCTTCTGGGGATCACCTAGATGTTTTAGATGAGTTCTGCAGCTACATTATACATTACTGGGGAGTCCTTCCTATGAAATATGTTAAGCATCACTGACACAAAGAGATTTTTTCATAAAAAAATAGAATCTCGCGCCAGGGACTAGAATTTAGTGTCACAAACTAGATTTGGTGTCATGGACTAGAATCAAGTGGAATCTAATCTAACTTCAGAATACTACTGACTGAGAGGAACTAGAATCTACCGTGGGGGACTAGAATCTGGCATGAGGAACTAGAATCTGATTAGGATACACAATGGGTTAATGGAGGCTCCCCTTCCCCGATTGATCCCCGGGACAGCATCCTGTCACCAACGCCCTACATACACACGTCCAACAGAAACTGGCCCGGCCATTACGGAAACTCACTGACCATCACGGAAACTCACTGACCCGAGCTGAAAGTCACCGTGCTGACAATGGAACCGTTGACTGGATGTTTGTCCTTTGTCATCATCTGTCAGCGACGCCCGTCCTTTTCATCTTTTCACTTTCACAGCCCTGTTCACATGAGTAGATCGAGTATGTGTGTGCGCGCGTGTGTGTGTGTGTGTGCGTGTGTGTGCGCGTGATTGTCTGACTATTATATTGCATTACTCACTCTACACATCATGTGGTCTAAGAACTAGCACATATAATATCTGATAGTTTTGATGAAGAGATAGTTCTGGGCTCCATTTTCGTTACATGCTAAACCCCTTATCCCTTTATCAAACTTTTTGCAATAGTTCATTGTGCCGATCTATGTGCCGACACACTGTGAGCATCTAGACTGGCCATTTGTACTATTGTTGTTTTTTTAAATAGTTTAAAAAGGCAAAGAAGCTAAGGGATAAGGGGTCTAGCTGTGACGAAAACCTTTGTGTCTGCATGTTAAAGAAACGCGTTTCAACCGTCACCAAGCGGTAAATCCCAGGATGCTGCTTATTAAGCCGAGTTCGTCGACGACAAGGCATGTTGTCTGGGAGCCGACTGACACGATTCCATTGATAAGACGAAAACTCCAAAATCCTCGATCAGTGTGGCCGGTTGGCTGCCTTGTTTTAAGCCCTATGTCCACATGGTGATGTGCTTGTGGTTATGTTTAGGATTAGAGTTAGAGGAGGCGAGTATATTGACCAAAACGACCGCAATAAAGTAGCTGAATGTGTGTTAACTTTTCGGCGGGTGCCCTTTCGGCTTTCGGCGGGTGCCCGCACATGTGCATGTGCGGGACGTGCGCTCCAGCACCTCCCGAGTTACAAATCAAGCACTCGATGTCACTGAAAGTCCCACCAACCTCAGACAAAAAGTGTTCAAGGTTAAAGCAGAGTTCTGTGCTCCAACCGTTACGGATTTCATAAATAAGGGCAGGAATAGTGTCTTAAGCATTTCCTCGCATGCAAGCAGCTAGTCGCATGTTGGATTTAATTGCTTTGTTATGGGACTGCCTGAATTCCACAAATTGTTATCATGTTTGAACTGGGAAAGGTTACCAAAAGACAAAGAAAATGATCACACGAAAGCAATCACTCAACATTTTTGTCCAATTTCTCTTCCCTCTGTTAATCTGGCACACTTCCCTTCCCTGGTGTTTTCTCAGCGCATATAATCTACGAGGGAAATGACACTGTTGAACCAAACCTCGCCCTTGGTGCAGGCTAAAATGATAAGCTATACTTAAAAATATCCAAGAATCCTCTGCAGATACCCTCACAGGTTAGAACCACAACTAAATCTTGTTTGTTTTGCAGGCTCTCTGACAGCCAATACGCCACGATTAGTACACTTCCATGTCCCTTTAACCTGTCTGTGTCTGTCAACCATTTAACCATGTGTAGCTACAGGTGTCCACAGAGGACCAGTAAATATAAGTAAAGGCATAAAAATGTACAGTAGCAGAGCTGTAACGTTAGAGTCCACAGAATATATGTGTAGTTTGTATACATATGAACTAAATGCTTAAACATCATGTATAGTAATGTAGCTACAGGTGTAATGTTGTCTGCAGGAATGTAAGAGTCCACAGAAGACATATATACATTAATAAATGCTTAACTTTGTAGGACCAGTGAACCTTGAGAGGGTTCCAGGTGGTCCCCAGCTAAGTTGTTTAACCAGATGGACAGTTGGTTAACCAGATGTAACTCTTGAGAGCGTAAGAATGAAACCAAATGGACCCAAGAGTTAAAATATTCATCTATTTAATTATCAATTATTTTATCAATTATTTATCAAATATTTATCTGAATTAGCTCAAATCTACACAACCAGATAATGTAGAAGATTATTGGTAATTTTTCTGTGTGTTTGCCTGTTTTGTTTCCCAAATCCAGCCTGGAATTGTGGACAAAAGCAAAATAAATCTTTAGTTTTGGGTCGGTGGGGCTAAAATGTCATCAGGTCCGTGGCTCAAATTCTGAATAAATAATGGGCCCTGGTATGAAAAGAGGTTGAAAAACACTGATATACATGACAATAAATACTGTACATAATCCAATGACAGGTATCCTGGTCACACATTTTGAAGGCCAAATATACTAGTCCTTGACATGACAAAAAGTTTCATCACCACTCGCGACACTTGTAGGACTGGCCTCAGGTCCTCACAGGTTAAAAATTTAGAGAAGTGTTTTTTCCAACGGTCACGCCAGCTTCGCTGATAAGATCCATCCATCTCCTTTAGTCATCCATCCATCTCTCTCTTCGTCCATCTGTCTGTCTGTCTGTCTGTCCATCCGTCCGTCCATCGTCACCCCTCAGTTGTGATTGGCCCCCGGGCGGGACAAACACGACTCACTGACCCCTGACCGTTTGACTCGTCCATTAGGACCTTGATTCTCAAAGTGAAGTTAAGGGTCCTTGAGGGAGTTCCAGTCAGCTAAAAGAGACATTGAACTAAATGTACCCTTTATGGGTTTGTAACTCAAGAGATTATACAAGATGGAACCAAACGAATCCTATAGTGCAGTGGTTTTCAACCAGTTTCATACCAGGGCCCAATATTTATTCTGCATTTCAGCGACAGATCACCATTTGATGTCATATTACACTGACGTGTAATATGGCGTTGATGCATTTGATTTATACTCAGCTGTGTCGAAAAATAGCTGATCTATAAGTTTGTAAGTCGGCTATTTAAGTTGGAAAGCGACACATACCTGTATTACCAAGCAGAAACTGGCGTATGAATGAATGTATTTTAGTTTGACTGGATCTCTTCTCCACTAGTCCTCCAAACTACTCTTTTTTTTTTTGTTTTTCATCACAAAATTGTGATTGTGTTTTTAATGGTAAGTGATTTCAATTGAAATTCAAAATCAATTTCACTCAACTCAAATATTGTTGTTATTTTTCCTCATTTAGCTCCTTTAATCGTCTTCATAGCATACCTTTTATTTTGTTTTTGTTTGTGAAAAAAGGTTGCCAATGCAAAAAACAAACGGAATAGACGAAATCACGCTAACAACACAACTGATGCAAACTTGGCATCCGTTGCGTTGTGACAAGTGGAAGAATTGCAGTATTCCTCCGTAACTTCTTTGCCAAGTTTCATAGCCTTAAAACCGTGGCTTCCAACAAGACAATGGCAAGGTAATCCGGAGCGAAACTCTCTCTCTTTACAACTATCTCAGAGCCTAAGGAGATAAATTCTTCTCTCGCCAAGGGTTTCTTTCTAGCACTATGCATATAACCTTATAATATCCTGCACATAATTACTATTATAATACCACACATTCCAGCACAGGTCCTGGAAGAATTTCAACAGGAGAGAGAAGAACAGATCTTGACCTGGATTCTTCCAAAGCTCTTAACTCGGGGCCACAGACTCCTAGCATTCAGGGATATCAACTCTTATCATCTTCTTTTTTTCCCCCTTCCTCTAAGTAGGATCGCTTTACTTACGTAAAAGCCCGGTGCTGTAACAATACGCCTTATATACTCCAGGTGATTGAAGCAAGGCTTTATTACGCTATGCCCACCTCCACCCCCACCTTCTCTAGCCTTCCCCCCCGAACGCATATAGGAAGGTAATTTCTATGGCTCTCCTTCCTGGAGACACGAATCTCAGACCACAGTGCTCTTATTATTATCAAGGCTCAGGGTATTATGGAGGCTCCGAGGTCTAGGAGATGGAGAGAGCGATGAGACAGGTGGGGTGGGGAGGGAGGGAGAGAGACTGAGTCTGTGTGAGTCTGTAGAGATCAGGGGCGTTTTGGCCATTAGGCAGACTATAGGCAGTTGCTTTGGCCATCATGAGGGGGGCACCGGGTCCAGTCTTGGGCAATATACCGGTATTACCGTTTATCACGATATTGGAAATCAATACCGAGTAATATCGTTGGCTCTGTGAAAAATATCGAATACCGAATATCGTCAAATACCGACATTATACTGTATTCTATTAAAATATGAGCAATGAGACTTAATTGTAACTATACAAACAATTTTCATGTTACACACATGCCTAAACTAGCCCTTATTTGGGCTAGGCTTTTTGGAAACAATGTATTTCCAACTCCAGTTTTTCCCTATTTAGGCTGCTTTAACAGCAGAGCGCTCAGTTTCTGACCCCTCAAAGTCGCAAATTCTGAGAACTAGGTGACTGGTGGAGCATTCCAACTCTGATTGCCGTCAATACCGGTAATATCGAATATCGAGCTAATTAAGACATTATCAATACCGATATTAAAAAATCAATACCGCCCAAGACTAACCGGGTCCATGCTTTAAAACAGTGGTTTTCAACCTTTTTCATCCCAGGGCCAACCATTTATTCAGAATTTGAGCCACGGACCACCATTTGAGGATATTTTAGCCCCACAGACCCCAAATCTAAAGATTTATTTTGCTTTTGTCCACAATTCCAGGCTGGATTTGGGAAACAAAACAAGCAAAACATACATTCCAAAATGGCTAATTCAGGTGATGAATATTTTAACTCTTGAGAGTGTAAAAATGAAACCAAATGGACCCGCAAGGGTCCATTTGGTTTCATTTTTACGTTCTCAAGAGTTACATCTGGTTAACCAACTTAGCTGGGGACCACCTGGAACCCTCTCAGGGACCACCTGTTGAAAACCTCTGCTTTAAAAGGATCACAGGCTAATAAACCTCATATGGATGAATACATTATACTACATTAAATACATTATCCTTTACAACTAGAATTGAAGATTTAAAACACATACAATGTAAAATATGTTCTTTAGGTTAAAAATAGTTCATATTTTTAATCCCTTGGGGGGCGCCATTTTCCTGTGCCTGTCATAGGTATGACCCTTACGGGTCCATTTGGTAAGGGGGGGCTCCAGGGAAAATTAGCAGCTCTATAGAGTGGAGGTGAGGTGGAGTTAGAATCTGTTGGATGGATCCATGGATGGATGGATGGAAGTTGCCTCTATTACTTGTAACTATAGTTGAGATGCGGCGTGACGACAGGGATTTCTAAAGAGATCTGTTCAATGCAAGCCACCGCCTTCAAGGTCAGCAGACTTCGGAAACAAATCGATTCTCCTGAATGCTTGCCATCAAGCGTGGCGTGGAAAGGAGTGACATTTGGCGTTTCTTTCAATGTGTAGTAAATGCTGCATTCGTGGTCCGGAAAGGGGCAGTTGTTTTACATACAGGTCAAAGGGCAGGACTTAAAGGTGCAGTGAACCGGAAATTGAGGGCAGTTTATTTCAAGTTTCTACCTGAAACGCTGATCTGAAGTGCATCCCTTCAGGCTATGGGGCGCAAAGAGCGAGGGACAGCTGTGCGATGATGATGTGACTTATTTATACAACTATGTGTTCAGATGTATATTATAATGTGATGAGCGAGTTAAAATCGAGTAATGCACTGTCTGGATGCCAGAATTGGATTAAAACCTGACTATTTCTGACTGTAATTAAGACACCTGTGTTTGTGTTTCTCTTCTATACTGGCATAGTGTAGGCCTATATAGTGATCTTCTCCTATATGAGCATTGGGAGCATTGCAGAAGTCCACACCACACTCACTCCAGAGGGCCGCTATAGTTCCACACTCACTCCATACAACTGCTATAGTTCCACACTCACTCCATACGACTGCTATAGTTCCACACTCAGTCCAGAGGACCACTATAGATCCATGCCCACTCCAGAGGGTCAGCTTGAATATTAGCCTATAATGTTGCAGCAAGAATACGCACGCATGCATGCACAGGAGTGGTGAGGCACACATGCAGACATATTTTCTCTCTCTCTCTCTCTCTCTCTCTCTCTCTCTCCCCTCTCTCTCTCTCGCCCATGCCCCTGGAGCAATTTCCACGGTGGTAAAGGCTAATTGCTTCAAACGCCATCGCTGTTTTTCCAACTGATTCCATAAGCGGCGCGTTTGATATTAAACAGACAAGAGATTACTGGACACAATAACAAAAAACTGTACCCAGAGGGAATTTCTTTTTTTTCCCTGTTGAGAATAGGAGGATAATACGCTAAGTCATGGGATCTGCTGGAAAGACTCGGCAGAGCTGGACTGTAAATACACTAAAGCTGCTACTTTCTCCAAATTGTTTTCTTTTCCCCCATTTTGCATTTTTTTTCTGACAGACCCCCGAAGCACAAGAGTTAATGCGCTGCTGCGTAACCCCAGACCGCCCCTCGACACACACACACACACACACACACACACACACACACACACACACACACACACACACACACACACACACACACACATTTTAGCTGCCATTACATCCAGCTGTCTTCACCTATGACTGATGGGTCCATGTGCGTAGGGCCGGGCGCCGTTACACGCTACAGGACGTGCTAACAGACTTTTAGCCTCTTCTTCTAGAGTCTAAAACTCCATTTGTGTTGCCATGCGTCTTTGTACTTGGTCCACTCTCTGTTTCCTCCCCCTGCTACACCAAGTGTCTTCACACAACAAAATATCGTCAATATACAATAGGCTACTCTACAAGACGCCAAAATTAAAGACTTCTTTTGTTTTTGTCCACAATCCCAGGCTGGATTTCAGCAAACAAAACAGGCAAACCTACAGATCAAAGTGGTGCTAATTCTTTTGAGAGTGTAAAATGGACCAAATGAACGCACAAGGCTTTGGTTTCATTTGGTCTGCAACAATTACAGAATGTAGAAGAATTGCTACTTTGATATTCCATATACTCTACTATGGTATTCCAACTAAACATCATGGATTTGCTGGATAAATGTCAATGTGGTCCCTGGCTCAAATGCCAAATGAATAGTGGCTCTAGATGTGCAAACAGCCCTGCTCTTTTAGATCACACAATGAGCCCTTCTCAAAACCCCGCCCTTTGGGGCAGAGTTTAGTCACTGTCCAATGCCAATCCAAATAGTTTAGCAACTGTTGCTATTAGAGATGGCAGATATTATCGGCCCTCCGATATTATCGGCCGATAAAAGCTTTCAAATTTCATATCGGAAAATATCGGTATCGGTATTTACAAACTGGAAATTATGACTATTTACAGAGATGTAGACTCAGTGCTACGGTCATGTTTATACCATTACTTTTGTACTTTACTGAAGTAGGCTACATGTTGAATTTATAGTTGTATGGAGTATTTCTAGGCTATAACATGAATTCGTATTTATACTAAATGTTTATTTATATTAAATATTTGTATAGTAATAGTTTCTGTTATTTTTCCACCACTGGAGGCCGCATATATCGGTATCGGTTGATATCGGTATCGGGAATTAGTAGTTGGATAATATCGGGATATCGGATATCGGTAAAAAAGTCAATATCGGCCATCTCTAGTTGCTATGCAGGTCAAGCTTTCCTCTTCTAACATGCCTATTGGATGAGGACGGATTGGGGAGGGACTTAGTGAAGGGCTAATTGCTTTTTTTTGGACCACTCATACTTTGCAACTGCTGAAAAGCAAGTAATAGTTATGATTGATCTATCGCATTGATTCGTCGAGATAGAGGGTTCAATTGCCCAGTCAGTGTGCACGTAGGTGGCCTATATATATATACACACAGAGTTTATGCTCAAACACATTAGTTGTGAAGTGGCGTCAAAGAGTCAAACACAATTTACACACAGAGGAGAGATGGAGGCCTGAGAGGTAGTGTGTGTGTGTGTGTGTGTGTGTGTGTGTGTGTGTTGTGTGTGTGTGTGTGTGTGTGTGTGTGTGTGTGTGTGTGTGTGTGTGTGTGTGTGTGATTGCTTAAAACAGTCTGGTGGGGAGAGAGAGAGAGAGAGAGAGAGAGAGAGAGAGAGAGAGAGAGAGAGAGAGAGAGAGAGAGAGAGAGAGATTTTAATAGTAGAAAAAGGTTTCATATGCTCACGATGTACCACAAACAAAGCTTTAGATTTGGCCATATCATTGAACAATATTACAGTGAAAACTTGCACATTGCGCACAAGCAGGCCATGGCCTACTTGTGCATGAGTGGAGCGGGCAAATACTCATGACTTTGGTCTTTTACTTACGTCACTATTACATCATCACCTAAACCCAGCCAATCAGTGCACCCCAAGGGACAAGCCGAATTGAAATATTCCTGATGTGAGAAGATTAATAGGTCATTTTGATCTGTATGTTTGCCGGTTTTGCTTCCCAAATCCAGCTTGGTGTTGTGGACATAAACAATAGAAATGTTTAGTTTTGGGGTTTGTGGGGCTAAAATGTCATCAAAGAGGTATCAAAGAGGTTGAAAACCCCATGCAGATATGGATGAAATAATTGGTAATTATGGAGATACATTGAATACGAGGTATCTATACCCCAGTGGGTGGTGACGTTCAAACACACATAATGGACCAGGGGGTTAAATGCATTAGGGCTACAGCGCCTGCGGGGGTTTCTAGGAGAGGGACATTTTTAAACACACAGCAAGAGACTCTATTCACAGTGTTGATGGAGAAAGACAACGAGAGAGAGACTGTGTGTGTGTGTGTGTGTGTGTGTGTGTGTGATGTGCGCTGTCTCTGCCCCGGTGTGAGTGCTGACGGAGTTTTGACATCAGCCCTGCCCTGCGTAAACAAACAGCAGGAATTCACCCGAATGATCTGTCACACTTGATGCACACTTAAGGGGGCCGTGCGCGCACGCGCACGCGCGCACACACACACACACACGCACACACACGCACGCACACACACACACGCACACACACGCACGCACACACACCAGGGGCGGATGTAGGCATGGGCATGGGGGGGCAATGCCCCCCTAAACGCCTAGGCTGCCCCTCCAAACACGATGGCAAGTAAAACAACCCTAGATAGTTCAAATTAAAGTGCCTATATTTAAATGTGATTTGAAACACTACTACTAACTGCATACCATTTTCTCCTGCCCCCCCAATTGGGAAATATTTCATCCGGCCCTGACACACACATGCATGAACTCAAGAGGCTGTCGCGCACGTGCACCACACACGCACATACATACCCACTCCGGCGTTGCTCTACTTTTTGAAGATCCTTGCACCCGCTGACACCGCTGGCTCTCTTCCCAGCTGTCCCCATCCTGCAGCGCGCCGTCGTTTCACTTCTGAAGAAGAAGAAGAAAGAAAAAAAAAGCAGAAAGTCATTATAGGATGAATGCGGAATGTGATTTTATTACAACTAAAGTCATTAGGAGGATGAGCTAGCGCGGAATGCGATTATATGATGATGTTAAAAAGTTAAGTGTGCTCGAATGGATGAATCACTTTTTTTTTACGCCGACAACTAAAAGCAGCTCCTTGTAAACAGTCGTCGGTTATTCCCTTCTTAAATCATGCACAATAAAAAGAGAAAAAAATCACGGTCCTGTGGACTACAACTTGCCAGGAGGCAGGTAGGTACAGTGCCAACACTCATTCTTTTTTTGCCCTTGACCTTTGTTAATGGTGATTGGGAATGGCATGTCCTGGGTGTAACGGTGGCAGCTGCTGTTTTGACCACCCTACAGTACTATAAGACCTGATTAACACTGGCAGCCAGATCTAGCCTGAATCAGATAGGATAGGACGTCTGGTCCTATCTTCTGGATAGGACTAGTCTGAACTGCCGTAAAGAAAAGATACTTGTTGGAACATCTAGTTGGAACATCTCACTAAATTGGGATGGCCAGATCTGACGCATGTCCTCCTAACAGGCATTGCAGCAGGAGTGGCGAAATCATTTCGCGACCGTTTTCTAAACCCGTTGCGACCAATGACAACCCCGCCATGACCTTTTTCAACAGTCGCAATCTTGTTTCCACCTGCCTCAGCAACCACCTTTCCACCTGCAACATTTCTAAAAAGGTCATGGCCGTTTTAAAAAGGTCAGGGGTTAAGGGGTTAGGTTTAAATAAAGGTTTTACGGAGGTTAACTTTAGGTTGCAACCTACGTCGAGCCTAAGTCTAAGTCGCAAAATGAACTTGCTGTCTCCATTGCTTAGTCAAGGTCTTATTGAATATAGGACTCGTAACCAGGGGTGTAGTGGAGGGGGGACGCAGGGGGACGGGCGTCCCATCACTTCTCACATCTAGAATATTTTTGGGGCAAAAGTAGGCCCATGTTTTTGTCTTGTCATTTACTTTTATGGACACAATTAGGCATTGTAAACAATCTTTCTCAATATGCTATACTTGTTTTAAAATCGTGTCTGTGTGTGTTGCGCAGGTGAACGCAAATGTGCATGCAAATGCAAGTGTGTATGCATGTGTCTTAAAGGGGAATTCCACTCATTTTCAATATTTTACTATGTCAATATACCTTAGAGATGTTGTGTGGGCATGGTAAAAAAGTTCATGACTTTCCTTTTTTCTGAGAGTGTATAAAGGGAACCAAATGGACCCGCTAGGGTCCATTTGGTTCACATTTGTACACTCTCAGAAAAAAAAAGAAAATCGATGGAATTCACCTTTAAGAGGCGTCCGCCCACTTCTAAAAGTCCCACAACAACACTGCTTGTAACAGAACACAGACTACAACGGATTCCAGTAAAACTTGACTTCTTCCATCGCAGCCTTGCAGATGCTTGCAGCGTGCAGCTATGGGCAGGGCACCCTGCTGGCTCTAATCTGGTACAATAATGGACTGTTTATGCAAAGTGTACAAATTGTATGTAAATTGAAAGGGGTGGAAAATGGCTTGTTCAAGCGCCAGACCCATGATGAGCCATATCTGTGCCAAGTTCAGAGGCAATTGGACAAGTGGTGTTCTTCTGTGGGAAGGAGAGTACACACACACACACACACACACACCACACACACACACACACACACACACACACACACAACACACACACACACACACACACACACACACACACACACACACACACACACACACACACACACACACACACACACACACACACACACACACACACACACACACACACACACACACACACACACACAGTTTTCCAATTATAGTAGTTAGATTAGATGCCACTTTTTGCCATTTTCATTGAGACATTTTTAACCTTAGACCTAAAGACTGTGTTATGCTTAGCTGCACGCCGACATCACACACACACACACACACACACACACACACACACACACACACACACACACACACACACACACACACACACACACACACACACACACACACACACACACACACACACACACACACACAAGATTGCCACGTGGTGACCTTGTAGATCTGCTATTTTCGACATGCATATCATATCTAATTCCAACCCCACACACAAAATGTTGTGTGAGAATGCCAGGAAAAGGGTCCTACAGGGCACGCTAGTTTGAGAACTGCAGATTTCACAGTCACTTGATTTCCAAGACTTCTTTTGGTGTCCCACAATTTAAGAACCTGCACTGTATCTGGATTTATTTCCCTCTCTTCGTAACCCTCTCAGTGCCAACACTTTTTTTTAGGTAGCTAGTGCCAGCGATTTTCATCTAAAAGTCATATTTCGGTCCATGTTTCCCGTCGGACAAGTTAGTTGGCGACACACTTCCGGTTCCGGTTGGTCCGTCTCTTATTTGGGTCCCTCTGCTAGCAGGAGGCGATCGCTGCTCGCTGCCGTTATCATTGGGATTGTATCAAACCAGCGTAGCTCTACTGCAAAGGCACGTGTGTTAAAGGGGAACTCCACCCATTTTCAACATTCTAATATTTCATTAGTATACCCTAGAGGTGCTGGGTGGACATGATAAAAAGGTTCCCCCATTCTGTGTTCCCAAGAAATGGAGGTCTGAAGAAAACCACTATTATGGTGAAACATCTTGATGACATCATCAAGATGTATTTTCACCATGTTAATGGATTTCTTTAGACACTTCTTTTTTCTGAGAGTGTACAAATGGTTCGCTCTCAGAAAAAATGTTGAAAATGGGTGGAATTCCCCTTTAAGCATTGTCTGATGCATATTTAAAGGTAGGGGAAGTGATTTCACTTTTGTCAGATATCACCCAAAAAAATTTTGTCTGTAAAAATGCTCTATTACAAGGTGTGGAAACCACATATGGAGTTTCCCCCTCCCCCACGTTAGCAGAGGAGCTAATAAAAGCTCCCCAGGTCACCACCAATTCTCCTCCAATCAGGAGCGAGCAGCAGGTTCACATAGTGTAGCTACTGTTGGGGGCCCCTAGTGCACCAGGCTGGAACTACACCATGAATTTCAAATCACTTCCCTATTTAAGCCAGGTAGTCAAAATAACATTTGGAATTGGAATCCCCCATGGGCTACAAGTCAGCTACCACCCATGACAAAAACAAAAATCATATTTTTAAAACAAAACGTCAGAGAGGTTTGATGGCAAAACATTAGGCCTATTATCAAATTTGACAGTAATAAAACTTAATTTCACCCATTTTCCAAGAAATCCTGAGTGTGCACAAATTTAAACCAAATGGACACTAGCAGGTCCATTTGGTTCTATTTGCACTCTTTCAGAAAAAAAGGGCTCTGAAACTAAAATCATTAACACTGTGAAACACAACTTGATGATGTCATCACATTGTGTTTAACCATGGTAATGAAGATTTATTTCAGACCTCCATTTCTAGGAAACAGAATTGAGGGGGGACTTTTTGATCATGTCCACACAACATCTCTAAGTTATATAATGACACAGTAAAATGCTGTCCCACACAAGCAACACTTTGGTGACTTTGGATCTAGTCATCCTGTAGAAGGCATCTGTAGAATCGGGCCTCGGAATGCACACAGAGACACACAGATTTGTAAAGCTACACATGCATAGACCACACACACACGCACACACGCACACACACCCTCCTCTTTAAGATGCGCACGCAAATCAACCCTCGCATGTTGTTATAGACATCGGCACGCCAACAAAAACATGTCAGAACTCTGAACGGTGTGGTCAAAGCTTTAGCCTGGTGGATATGCATCCCGCCGCCAATGATTAAATGCAGCCCGAGTGGAAACATTTTCCTTCTTTTTTCAAAAACACACACTTCACACTGGCACCACGCTGTCTCCTCCGGTTAACCTCCCACCCAACCCCAGGTCATCCCACAGCGCCACCTTTAGACCCGGAAGAGGTGGAAGAAACACAGAAACATCCTTGGGGATTATTCCAGTGTTCCTGCAACCATGGATACCGGGAAGATCCAAAAAATGTCTCCTGTCCTTCTGGGCACTGCATGCGCCCCCCCGCCCCACCTCCCTCCCCCCTAAAAGTCTTTTCAATTAACCAGGTTGACTTTGCATGGCTAATTAAGTCCTCATCCTTGACGAGCTGTCTGACTTCTCCTCCAAGCCTCTTACAGGGGGGCTTATCATCGAGTGCTGCCCACCGCTCCGCCAACCAGACGGATTGTTGTCCAGCTGGAATGGGATTAACAGCGCCGCCAGCCCTCCTCCCCACCGCCACCACCAGCCCACCCGATGGCGTCCCACCACAGCCCTCAACCCCCCCCCCCCCCCCCCCCCCCATCCCAGCAGCCTTTGTTTGGGTCTGAAGTGTCGATTTGGAAGGAAGGAAGGAGGTCGAGGCGGGAGGGAGAGATAGATTGGGGGAGTGTGGGGCAGGGTAGGGTAGTGTGGGGCAGGGTAGGGTAGGGGGTGGCTGGGTAATCCCTCTCTTCTTCAGGGCTGCTCCCCAAGGGGAAGGGATCACACAGCGGATCACCGTTAGACCACCGACCGACCACTGCCTGCCGCCACCACGCGGGATAGTTGCTGGGAAATAAAATATTCTCTCTGGTTTACGTTTTAAGGTAATATAGGCAACTTTAGTTGTGATTACGAACACTGTGTGTTAATCTTTTTTATATATATATATAATTTTCTATCCCACGATTTTGTAACCCATTTTTTCACCCAGTGCCAATTCCTAATGTGATCCTGGGCTCTACACACCCTCCACCAACCTGGGGAGGCAGCGGACTGGCCTCATGCTTCCTTCAATGCATGAGGAGTCCAAGCTGCCTTCTTTTCACCTGACAGGGTGGACGTTGGACGTAGCGCGTGGAAGGAACACGTTATTCCAACCAGTTCCTGTCCCCTCCATCAGGCGCCCCGGCTGGCCAGGGGGAGGCTGTTTAGAGTCCAGGATTACAGCATGTTTTTGTGAGGGTATCTACCCTAGGGGACACGGGGAGAACATGCAAACTCCACACAGAAAGGCCCTTTCACCAACCCCGCCTCGGGCACTGATGGGCACTGATGGGCACTGATGACGTGGAGGAGCAGACACGCCGCCATCACCCACAGCAGCGCCCCTAGCGGGAATCGAACCAGGACCTTCTAGCTGTGAGGCCGGATCTAGGCATGGGCAATCCCCTGACTACCCCATAATTAAAAAAGAAAACTCTGAGTCAGACCTTTAGCTTTATGCATGCTACGTGTCTGTTGCAACTTCAACAACAACTGTTATTATAGATTCCTACCTGCCTAATATACTGCAAGTCCTGTAACCAAAAATGGTATGGGTGCGACTTCATCGCCCGTGGCACAAAGCGACACAAGCTCCTAAGAGCTGGTTTTTGGTTTGCATCTTTTCCACCGCATGCATCAGTGTGTGAATTTGACGGTAACGCAATATCTTCCTTGGATAAAGGCGCCAAACATAATACCATTTATATAGGGTTTGATTAGTGCATGTTGGAGTATGTGAGGAGTCTGTGACTGTGTTATATTTTGCATAAAATAAAATCAACTTTTCTCCTCTCCTGACCAGTTAGTCTTTCGCCAGTGACTCAACCTCAGAATTGATCACGCTTAGGTTTGCTAATAATCATGGTGGCGTAAAATATCGCAATCGTATATTTAAATAGAGTACTCCAGCAAACGTATTTCCACCCCTAAGGCCCAAAAGGAGAGCCCACCTGTGCCCTGATGCCAACCCAAACCTCCCCTCCTCCAGAAAGGGGACGCGTTAGCCAAGACATTGGTTATTCCCATTGTCACGGCCAAAATAGCTGATCAGACACAGTGTTGGGAGAATTGGGAGTGGAATTGGCCAGCTGGACGTATTAAAGCTCTGTGTTTTTGGGCAAAGTTTTCAAGCCCAACTGTCCAGCAGGGATTATGATTTCGCTGCATCTGCACAGCCGGATTATCAATGTAATCAAGCTAGTTGTACAGTTGGCTGGCGAAGTCATCAATGGCCACGCAGACGACATACTGTACATAGCTTACCGGAGTCCACATGGTCAAACGCTTTGATCCCCCTGTCTACACTAAATCTTATACCAGGTCTGCAAACTGGAGCTTGTAGAAAGGATATTTTTGCTGCATGTTTGCCTATTAAGAATATGACATGCCCAGGGATAGGGGCGTTATAGGGCTTTTGAGTGGTTAAAAACAAATCTCTATAAAGGGCTTTTCACACAGGGAGTAATAAATCGCGCCTCTAGTTTTGTGCTGAGAAGATGATTTTAGACCATAATTCTGGAGAGTTTTTTTTTTTTTTTTTTTTTTTTACGATTGTGTTACTGTACACACTGAGTGGTATGGTGGAATCTACGCAATAATATGTGCATTCATCACTACCCCTGCCCTTATGACATAACTGAAATCCTGAAAAATATACCTTCCCTGACCCAAACCATTACCAAGTGATGCTTAATTTATTCTGTGTACATTCTGTGTACATACAGCTGTATTTATATAGCACGCCTTTTTTTTTTTGTTTTTTTTTTTCTTTTTCTTCTTTTTTCTTTCTTTATATTCATATCTGTAACTTTCTTTTATACTGATGATAGTGACTGTGGGAGGGGGGATTGGGGTGGGGTGAAAATAAGAAAATGAAAATTTATACATGTTCAACTGTATTGTTCACTAATAATTTTGCTAATAAAAATATATTGCAAAAAAAAATACATATATACCTTCCTAGTTTATTGAGCGTTCACTACAGTAATTTACAACCAGGGATCCTTGAGGGGGTTCCAGGTGGTCCCCAGTTACATGTAAGAGTTGGTATTAAGAGTTGCATTAATGTTATCATCTGCATTAGGCTACTAGCCTGACCTCAGAGAGGGGCAGAGCGAATTGTCATTCAGACTGAAGTCCCTTTCCATCACAGCAGTTTCTGGGATGGGCGTTATCAACCATCAGTCCTCATGGTGATTGGTTCATACCAACCCATAAGAGTATTAGAAAAGCAGAGGATGTTGTTGTCATTAATATGGCTAATGTGCTAGCCCAGTTGCTAACAAAACAAACACAGCCGACGCGCCTTACTAGCATGTAAACAAAAGCAGTAATACATGTAGGATGATGATGTTTACAAAACCCGATGCTTCTTTGAAGAATTACCTGCGCCGACACCAACAAGTGACAGGCCTGTCGGCCAATCAGCTGCCCTAGTCGGATTTTTAACTAGTACTAACGACACCAAAGGCAGGGGTGCCAGTCCATGAATCCCAGGGGGAAAAAAATAAGGTAGTATTTTTTAAGGTGGTGATTCAGGGCTGGGGCCAGGATATAGGGCTACTTAATTCCTAGTATGCTATCTACAAACATCAACACAGAATTGTGGACAAAAGATATCCAACAAAATATTCTTCATTCATGAGCCAAAATCTCATCTGTGTCTTAACCAACCTTAACCGATATGAAAACGACTGTTCTACAAAGACCCGCCTTGGGGTTGCAATCGCTGCGTCACCTGCAAAGCCTTCAGGACTCCTATCTGTGACGGCTTGCTGCACGGACATGTCGGGATTTACCACCGAAATCCTCGGAGCCCCTTGAACACACACCGCAGAAAAACAAGCCTCATTAGCAAGCCAAATGGGATGTAAGATCAGAGCTAATTACGGAAGCCTCCACCGCAAACATGCAGCGCAGGCAAACACACCTGCAGCGACGGCGCAGGTGTGTTTGTGTGAGTAAGAGATGTGATCCCTGCCGTGTCGGTATGTACAGCCAGATTATTCCGTTTTATAGGGATCACAACAAGCCTCATGTGGGGCTATAGGGGTTTTGTCAGAGGGGAACATGCCTCGCTTTGTGATGCGTGTTTTAACTGCATTTTCCCTCCCCTCGACACTTGTTGCTTTAAGGCTAATCCCGTATGCGGCAGATGAAGACAGGTTCGCTGCAAACGGCTTAGCCGCCGAGGCTAAAGTTGTCAGGTTTGCAAAATCCTGCAAACAAAAGCTCACGGTGACTGACTTGTATAACCGCCGCCCTTTTAAAAGGATTACAGCTACTGCGCAGAAAAGACAGAATACTGTCAATTGTTGTCCCCGATATCAGGCTGTGTTATAAGCATGTTGGAACGGGCATGAAGGCAAACTTTTAGCTGAATGTACAGTAGCATTCATGTGCCCCCTCTTAAAGGGGAACCTCCATGAAATGAATGTGACATTTCAAGATTTTTTTTGTGTTTTTAGCCTGTCAGACCTTCACTGAGAAAGCTGTGATTTTCTGAATGGGTGTGTCTGAATTATTACGGACCTAGTAAAATTGGCATGAACACCAAGGACATACTGGTCCAGGTACAATATTTATACATTCATAATGTCATGTCTATCTTTTGGCAATCAAATAATAAAGTGAAAATACTACAAAAACAATTTTTAACCTAAGTAAATCTCTAACAAAAAGGATGGGCTGGCCAAAGAAAAATAAAAGGTGAGCCCAGTGAGCTATGTGCATAGCTCAATGTGCATGTCAGGGTCACCAGACTACCATAATAAAATACCAAAACTTCAGATTAAACTAACCAAAAGATAAAACATGCCAAAATCATATTCATGTTCAGCCCATCATAACTGAAAAGAGGAAAGAATTGCAGCATGGTGGTGTTGTCTGCTAGCCTGTTCAAATTCAACTTCAACACAACTCGTTTGCTATTGGCTTTTGAACTTTTTTTTTTTACTTTTTCGTTTCCAAAGGAGATGGATGCCAGGTTGAAAGCTGTTCAACCATCATGACAAACATTTTCGAAATATCTTATCGCCTATTTCATGCTGAACAAGTTGTCACGAGCCAGTGGCAACCAACCCCCATATCCCATAACAGAATCATCCTCGTCCAATAAATAACGCCCCAACAACACAGCACATACAGGACATCTGTTTGGATGGCAGCTACACCCAGTGTTGCCAACTGCCAAAATCCAAAATGCACTAGTGGCACTTCCAAAATGCACTAGAATTGGCTAGAGCAATAGGTTTTCAACCATTTTCATACCAGGGCCTACTGTTAATTCTGCATTTTAGCCACAGAGGATCACCATTTGATGTTGAGTTTAGTCTCTCGAACTAATTTAGGAGAAATGAATGGTAAAATAGCAATTCTTTGACATTTTCTAAATGTGTAGATTCTTGAAAATTAGGTAATTGAGATGACATTTTCTAAAATTTTGGTGCTAGGGGAGTCTGAAAAAAAGCTAAATATAGTGACAAATGCACCAAGTTGGCAACACTAGCTCCAACAGGGAAGAAACAATAATGTAGATGAACCCCCCCCCCCAAAAAAAAAAATCATATCGTGTTATCAGCGAGGAATGAACAGCTCCATTCACACTGTACCAGTGGGTGTTTTTGGGGGACAGTGGGTGAAGGATGGGAGACAGTGCAGAGAGTAGGGAGGGCCTTGTTAGGAAAAAGAGATCTACTTGGCAGCCAACTAGATGGTGGTCTCCAGCTGAGGATGTCTGGCAAAACATCAGTACCATTCTGCTTTCCTCTGCCCCGTCATGCAGGCCTGTCAGGGTTTTTTTTCTTCTTCTTCTTTTTTTTCTTAATTTTATTTCACGGAACTGACGGCAAGGCATGCAGCTTTAAAAAAAAAACAGCCTCTAGTCCTGCTGGTGAGAACTGGACCCCGACAAGCTTTTACTATACGCAGTACGCACACGGACAATCGCCTCCGATCGCGCGCACACCCACACACACACGCATGGACCATATACTACCCTACACTCATCTTGTGATGTCAGTGGTGTGCAGCGGCGGATCTAGGCATGGGCATGGAGGGGGCAATGCCTCCCTAAATGCCCAGACTGCCCCAACCCAAATTTCAAATTAAAGTGCTACTACTGCTACTAAGTAACTACAGCTGTGTGTCACCACTAAACCAACAGCATTTCATCATTGAAAACAGAAAACTCTCTGAGTCAGACCTTCAGATTTATGCATGCTGCGTGCCTGTTGCAACTTCAACAACAACTGATGTTATTATTGATGCTTTACTTGACTAATAAAAGTCCTGTAAGCAAAAATGGTATGGGTGCGACTTCATCGCCCGTGTATGGGTGTGACACCCCCATACCATTTTCTCCTGCCCCCCCAATTGGGAAATGTTATATCTGCCCCTGGTGGTGTGTAACCCAACATGATACTGCGGCATCGACTTCTAAAAGATGTACGTATGATGAATTTTGAGTGGCGGTGTGGAGCGCTGTGTGGAGTTTAGATACCGTAGCTGAGTACAAGGCTTGCCATTATATAACGAAAGATAAAGGCTATACGTGGCGTATAAAATGTCTTTAAAGCCATGCCCTGGCGCTGAGTCATTTCTTTGAAGTGTGAGAGCCTCCTGCAAGATGCATCACATGTAAAATAAGACGCACGTCGCTCATGGAGAGTTCAGACCACATCAGTCGTATACCTGCAGCTGTGAATGGCGCATCACCGTGCATCTCTCAGAAACAGGCCCTGCGTAAGCTGAAAGAGAGATTCTCGCCCGTTGTCGTCAACAACAACAACAAAGCACAAGGAACTCGTAAGGCTCGGTGCACTCTCTTGTCGTTTATATCAGGGGTTTTCAAACTTTTTCATCACAGGGACCTCCATTTATTCAGGATTTGAGCCACGGACCACCATTTGAGGACATTTTAGCCCCACAGACCCCAAATTTAAAGATTTATTTTGCTTTTGACCACAATTCCAGGCTGGATTTGGGAAACAAAACTAGCAAAATATACATTCCAAAATGGCTAATTCAGATGATGAATATTTTAACTCTTTAGAGTGTAAAAATGAATTCTTATGTTCTCAAGTCTGACTATAACTGGTCATTTTAGGTTGTTTTCCAATGGCCACAGAACATTTGCTTTTAAGCCACGGAATTAAGAATTGCTCTCGCAGATTCAGGAAATGTGTTCTACGGAATATTGACTTAGTTTTTTCCCCCACGGATTCCTGCAGGGACTAATAAACATAAACTGTTGTGACATCCCTGGTTTAAACGCTAATAATCTTCCAGCGGTTTAAACCAGTCACCTCAGGCATAGAAACTCAACGACCACGTCCTGTGTTTCCCCCCGTTGCCAGCGAGGTGCGGTGCGACAACAGCAACGCACCGCGCCGTCATCGTGTTTTTCTTTCCGGGTGGATTCTCCTTTGCCGTGGGTGTGATCATGGTTACAGTAGAAACCTCCCTCCCGCCCGCCCGATCCCCTGTGATGTGTTTTGGGACCGGGGGGGACGGAGGGGGATTATCCGCTCTCTGCGGTTGTTTTTGGAGGATCATCCGTGCTCTAATCTCGTGTGCTTCTGTCACACACTGCGATGAAAGACGTAGCCTTTTCGCGTCGGCTCGGCGGGGCGAGAGGGGCTGACTCAACAGGCACAGGTGCACCATGGGAGGAGACGGCGGACGCTGGGACCTGACTGACACGCCGTGACATTTTTTTTTAACTGAATGCATGAATACAGAGGAATGTAGCCGTATATAAATATTATCACACTGGTGACCGTCTGAGGAAGGTGACCAGAAGGCTCAATCCAAGTGTGTCGGGACCCACCTCATGGTTTCGTGGTGAGAGTGAAGACAGTGAAGCGACAATTGAAGCTCTATAAACAAGTAATTTTTGAGAAGCTGTAAACTGATTGGTTGAAGCATGTCACATGGGGTTAACCAGCACTGTTCAGGGGCTAATCAAAACAAATATTTCAACAAATGCTGATATTTTTCTCCCAGAGCTCAGCACACTATTGACATGGTGGGGAAATGCATTTTGTTTGGAAATAGGTGAATTTGAATGACATCCCATAGCCCCATTCTAAGGTTATGGTGGGGTAGAGGAAACAGCCATTAAGGAGTTGGACCACTGGACCATTTTTTTATAAATAAATCAACTTCAAATAAACATAAGAAAGCCTTCTGGGATGGAATTCTTCTCACGCAAGTAAACACTGGAAATAGCTCACAACATGGTGTAAGTTTTTGCCATATTTACAGAAGTGAGTCCGTCAGCAGTGGAGATCGGACGGAAACCAAAACAATAGACAAGGGCCAGTAGTGTGTCTCTCTCTATGCAATCCAATCTGCATTTATTTGCCAAATGTTTGCTCCAGAACAGGCATTCACACATATCCTACATATAGGGTTCTAGGCGTACAATACATTGTTAACGTTGTATCGAAACAAGCAACGTTGATTGTTACAACCACAGCTGAATGGATTTTGTCTTTGCGAATGGAATTATGATGGAGAGGTTTCCAGACACATGGCCATTGGATGTGAATCTGAGTGCTGGTGTTGTTCACGACACTTCCCATCAGACCCCAGATGGACGCGAGCTCTCGCTCTCTTGCTGAGCTGAACAGAACACACATGCACGTACACATGCACACGCTCGCACAGGCAAGCACACCAACTCATTTATTTTAACAAGGCCTCTGGAACAGCCAGACACATACCTTTTCAACCATATCCTCTATTTCTGTTTCTGTCTCTCCTCCTGTGTGTGTGTGTGTGTGTGTGTGTGTGTGTGTGTGTGTGTGTGTGCCTTGCTTCCATCTGTCTCTCTGGTTCTCTCTCCGACAGAGAGAGACAACATCCTCGTCGGTATATCTTCGCCTAGCCGAGCTTTTCTTTTTTCTTCACATGAAGACATTCTTGAGAGACATTTATCAGACAAACCGTAAAAAAGTAATGGGGTGTTTCATTTGGCATAATGAAACGTAATCGCCCTGCGTGGACAAGGCTTTGAATCCATCTGTGCCATCATGGATTCTTTTATTGTCGTTGTTATTATTATTTTTTTTCACAGTCGTCACGCTCAGCAGCAGAACGTTTGTTCCTTCTTTTCTGCTCAGCAGCTGAGGGAAGCGTGAATCCTTTGACGTCACCGAGGAACTGAAGGAGGAGAAAGAGGAGGAGAGTAGTGGGGTTTAGTCTTCAGTTAACTTTTCCCTTTGGGGAAGAAATGGATTCAGACAGACTATATAGTGAATCCTTTATGTAGCACCCAGCCATGAGCCAGCCACAACAGCCCCGCTAATCAGGCTCAACCCTATTGGCGCGACTGGTTGTGCGTTGGACTGGCGAGTGGGAGTCCGGGGTTTGATCCCCGCTTCCACGCAATACTACAATCTGGCGTAGTCGGCAGGATTTGGAGTGCGGGTGTTATTCCCGTATACCCGTATACGTCCTTGCGGGTGTGAAGTGTGAAGGGCGAGGACGTGCTCCAAAAGATCAAGGGGGTGAATGTAGCACCCAGCTTCCGCGTACTACATTTAGATCAGTGGTTTTCAACCTTTTTCATGCCAAGGCCCACTATTTATTACAAATTTGAGCCACGGACCCCCATTTCATGTCATTTTTGCCAAAACTAAAGTTTTTTTTTTTTTTTTTTTTGCTTTTGTCCACAATACCAGGCTGGATTTCGGAGAAAACAAAACAGTCAAACAGAGGTCAAAATGACCGTTAATCTTCTACATTCTCTAGTTGTGTAGACTTGGGCTAATTCACATGATGAATATTTCAACTCTCGAGAGTGTAAAAATCAAACCAAATGGACCAGCAAGGGTCCATTTGGTCTCATTTTTACGCTCTCAAAGAATTACACTTGGTTAACCAACTTTCCATCATTTAGGCTGGGGACCACCTGGAACTCTCTCAAGGACCACTGGTGGTCCTCGGACCACTGTTTGAAAACCACCGTTTTAGATCCAGAGACAACCCTCACAGGGAACAGACTCTGAAAGACACATTGGACCGAGAGTGAAAGCTGTGAAATCATTCGTGGAGATCTCTATACCTCAGAGCTTAGTGTCCAAATCAAATCGATTTCATCCAAAGGTATATATACAGTACACTTTAAGCCTGGCTCAGACTTAGACCCGAATCGCCACCTTAAAAACATACTACCTTATTTTTACCCCTGCGATTCAAGGACTGGTGTCCCTCCCTCTGGAGCCATTAGTATTAGCTGAAAACCCAACTACAGCACTTGATTGGCAGACAGCCCTGTCAATCAACAGTGTCAGCTCCTCCAATGCTTCTTTAAAGAAGCTTCGGGTTTTATAAACATCATCATCTTAACATATTTTCCTACTGCTTTTGTTCACATGCTAGTAATACTCGTCGGCTGTGTTTGTTTGGTTAGCAACCAGGCAAGCACCTTAGCCACATTAATGACAACAACGTTGTCATTCATTTCCCAATATTCTTTGTGTGTTGGTATGAACTGCCGCTTTGGTAACGCCCATCCCAGAAACTGCTATGGTGGAGAGGGACTTCAGTTTGAATAATGAAGTGAAACAAAGTGAAACAAAATGACAATTCAGAATGTTGTCAGGCTAATACACTTTTGAAATTTTGTCAAGCAAAACAAAATAACTAACTTTTGGTCTGTTTAAACAATGCTAGAATAATTTGTTCATCATCAAATATCATTCACAACACAAGACACAACTGGCCTAGTCTCAATGCACATCACAATTTGAGCATAATACGACACGGTCGACATGGTGGTGCCTGGGTCTTGTGAAACCCTCTATATCGCACAGCTAACAAACAGCCTGCATTGTTATATAGCGTCGAGGTGAGGTCGGTTGTGATGCGTGTGAAAGACAATCACTCACACGCCAGACTAGAGCTTTTTTTTTTTCCTAATGGATCCGCTGCCAAGATTGAGTCGTTTATGGTTGCACCACTTTGCATTTCATCACTTATGTCTGTCAATTACGGCTGATTTACAAGGTGTCTGGAGCGGCGGCGAGCGTGCAGCATCAATTTGCTGAGCGGCTGATTGCTCGAGAGAGAGAGAGAGAGAGAGAGAGAGAGAGAGAGAGAGAGAGAGAGAGAGAGGGGGTGGCGCGGTGGGATGTATCATTCATTACGGCGCAGGGCCCATAGGATGTCCTTCAATTATCCCTCCTCGCGCTTGCAGAACGAGTCACGTCAGCCATTACTCTTGTTATGATTTCCTCTTTGTCCAACGCGATGCAGATTCGAGCTGACAAGAGCGGTGCGGCGCCTTACGGAGGCGGATGGAATGCCTGCGTTAGCATTTTGAATGCGTGATGCTGCAGGCCGACTGTGGGACTTGTAGCCTATATACCGAGACGAGGGGCTTATATGTCCTAACTTTTCTGGGAAATGTAAGAAAAGAAAATGTGTACCACTGATCAACTTTTTTGGATCAGTGGTGCAGTCAATCAGTGGTGCAGTCAATGGTCAATGGACTGAGTCTTTACACATTGAACAGTTGTGCACTTTCAAGAGGTTTCAAAAGGTGGTCCTTGAAATCTAAAGGCCTTTTCAGACAGGTCTGGACTACTTACAAGACAACCCTAGCTATCCCCTATCCACAAGGAGGAGCAGTGCACCCAAGCATTATGGGTATTGTAGTCCAAGAAGGAGGTGAGCCCGGTATCTGTGATGTAATGAAAAAATAAATATATATATACCAAATGGACCCTTGCGGGTCCATTTGGTTTCATTTTTACACTCTCAAGAGTTAAAATATTCATCCTATTCATTACTGCCTGTTTTGTTTCCCCGAATCCAGCCTGGAATTGTGGACAAAAAACAAAATATCATCAAATGTCTTCAAATGGTGGTCCGTGGCTCAATTGCTAAGTGGGCCCTGGTATGAAAAGGGTTGAAAGCCACTGTTCTAAAATGAAAAGATCAAACAAAAAGATTGAGTTACAGGGTTTTTGGCTGACATCATCAACGATAAGAAGGTATAGTATCAGGGGCCGTGGGGGGAGGGGGACTTTTCCTGAATATTATTGTGTTTTGGGGCTTAAAGGTTGGGTACAGGTGGGAGCCATCGCTCAATATAGTGCAGCCTGTCAACCCTGTCTGTTTGGACAGATGGTTTGCATTCAACCCGCGGGTTCCTATACACACGCCGGCTGTGAATAAGCCTTGCTTAATGTGAGCGCTTTGCCCTGTACGCGACACATTTTGTTCCCAGGGTTGCATGACATGGCTCTCATAAAAAAGAAAAAAAGACAATGTTACGACAGACAGCGGAGCTCTTCAATATTATCCCCGAGACCCCGCTGACCCTTGGGGTTGCAAGGGGCTGTTTGGGGTTCCCCTCAGGGTCATGTTATGGTCCCGACACATTCTGAAATAATAATATTGAGCTAATGGGTTGAGGGGCAATAAATACAAGGAGGTAATTACATTGTTTCAAAAAATGATCCTATGGTCTTTCTTTTCTGGGGGTTATAACGTAATGGGGCTGCGGTGAAGCCTGTTCTTCTTCTGTGTATCTTCAGTGGGGGTCTCTTCTCTTCTGGTGATGAAACACAGCGCTGTTTTTCCCCTCTGAATGAAAGTGTTGCCCTGTTCTCACAGCTGGGGCGAATCACCGTGGTGAAATCTGTGGCCGCTGTGGAGTCACTCACATGCCACAACGCATCGGGCTGTTTCGTGTAATGAAGACATTCTCCAACGAGGCCAGGCTTAAAGAGGCTTGGTACTGTTGGTCTTGGGCTGAATGCAGCCAATACGTCATTATCCCATCCCATTTGTTGTCGGATGTTTCCGTTGGTTATTTGTTCAATCGTTGTTTGAGAATTAGCATGTCGTTGGTTCATTGTTTGTTGGATGAAATGTAAAAAAGTGTCCTGTAAGTCAATTTTAGCTTGGCTTTCCGGTACATATGTTAAGAATATGTTGATAAATCTAGTACATATGTTAATAAAGGAACAATACATCAGGGTAGGGACCCACTTTGGCTCGTGAACATTACCGGTAGTTTGTATTAGTTTGTATTAGTCACGAGTAAATATCACCTTCACAAAATCCACAGAAATCCAAATCAATAAAGCTTGCTGTTGTGGAAAAAACCTTAAGTTGGTAAAATGTGTTTTTCTATAAAAAAAATGTTATGTAGGCCCATCATGTTAAGCTTGGAAAGATAATACATTTATACAATTTACATGGATCCGACCTGAAATGTTTTTGGGTTTAATTCTGGCATTGAGAGCATCGGTATGGTTGTTTCGTGCAAACCCAAAGAGCGCAGAATCCAGTGAACAGTTTGCATTTTGAAATACGACTTTGTTTAAAAAAAACATTTAAGTGCGTTTAATGACATCCAGGGAGTCTCGTATCAGCAGGAACGGCGTGACAGCACAGAGACCTCATTTAACTTCCGTGCGCGAAGCTGTTAAACTGCTCGGATGTGCTTGGAACTCAATTGATTGTGACATTTTATTGTGATATACGAGCGCTGCTCACTCGTCTGGGAGTAATCCGAGGAAGAAGAGGTCCTCCCGGTTGACCAATCAACACTTGCCTCACAACTTTGACATGACATGTGCAAGGAATTCTTTCTCTGCCTTAATTTGTCTCTACCGCTCCTTAATCCATTGGTTCTCAAAGTGGGGTGCTGGGGCTCCTAGGGTAATATAGCATTGCATATATGCTGGCTATTCTAAAATAGCAGATCTATGCTATTTGCTTTGTGTTTGTGTGATGTTTTGTCTGACTCGTTAGGTTTTCGGGAGCTGCCAAGAACTGGATGGTTCTACGAAACCAACTCACAATTTGATTTTTGTCTCCATTACCTGTAACGTTAAGTCTTCTCTTCTGGGCGTCTCCTGGGCACAAAACCTTTTTCAGATAGACCATGAAAACGTATGAGCAACGCTGCCGAAATTGACAACTTGAATCCTAGCATAGCGTCTACTTTCCATAAACGTAATTTGTTGCAGCAGGAAGAAAAGAAAAATGGGGCCCTAGTATTGAGCCCGGTGTACAGGAGTCGTATACAAAGTTTTTTAGCTTAGTTTACTAGCCTGTGTGCTCTTGGATATCAACGGCGCGCCGTATTAAACCGGACTCCTCTGCTGAGCACAGTAACGGCCGAGCGCCATGCGGTTAGTTTTATGTGTTTCACAAGCGTGTAAATATTTAATAGAAGAGAGGGAAGGATTGCTGTGTCACTGCGTCCGCCCGCCCGCCTGCCTGCCCGCCCGCCTGCCTGCATGTCTGCCTGCCTTCCGTCCAACCACAGGATATGATCGCAGAGAGAGATACTGTATGGCAGGGGTTTTCAACCAGGTTGACACCAGGGACCACCATTTATTCAGCATTTGAGCCACAGACCACCATTTGATGACATTTTAGCCCCAAAGACCTAAAACTAAAGAATTCTACTGGTTTTGTTCACAATTCCAGGCTGGATTTTGTAAACAAAACAGTGTAGACTTCTTAGTTAAATGGTGTAAATTTAGATGAATGTTTTAACTCTTGAGAGTGTGAAAATGAAACCAAATGGACCTGCAAGGGTCCATTTGGTTTCATTTTTACATTCTCAAGAGTTACATCTGGTTAACCGACTTTCCATCATTTAGCCTGGGGACCACCTGGAACCCTCTCAAGGACCACTGGTGGTCCCCGGATCACCTGTTGAAACCCCCCGCCGTATGGAGCAAGAGTCCCCACCCCACCGCCTGTCGAACTGCATGGGTGCAGTGTAACGGGATCCATAAACGGCACTGTTCGCTTTGCTTCCAAAAGCTATGATGAAAAATTTGTTCGTCGGCTATATCCACTACCGAAAAAGAAAAACTATTAAAAATTACTTCATAGCTTGATAAAACACACAGCCAGTGATGTCTACACATTGAATCTAAAGTAAAACTAACGTTATGGAGAGACTTCAGTGGAGATCAGGTCCATTAGAAGCAGGACAAGTCTTTTTTGGGCGCCCGTGGGTGTCACTGAGCGAAAATATCTGATGTACAAGCTCCCTAGATTGGGCTCTGCTGGGCATGCAGGCAAGTGCGAATCAACTATTTCAGTGGTTTCAACCATTTTGATACCAGGGCTCACTATTTATTCAGAATTTGAGCCACTGACCACCCTTTGAGGACATTTTATCCCCACAGGCCCCAAAACTAAAGATTTCTTCAGGTTTTGTTCGCAATTCCAGGCTGAATTTGGGAAACAAAACAGGCAAACAGATAAAAATGATCTTTAATCTTTTACATTCTCTAATTGGGTAGACTTATTAAGTGGTGCTAATTCAGATGATGAATGGTGATGAATATATAACTCTTGAGAGTTATATATATATATATATATAACCCTTGTAAACATAAAACCAAATGTCCATTTGGTTTCATTTTTCCACTCTCAAAGAGTTAGGCCTACACCCGTTTAACCAACTCTCCATCATTTAGCTGGGGACCAACTGGAACCCTCTCAAGGACCACTGGTGGTCTGTGGACCACTGGTTGAAAACCACTGATCTATTTCAATAGCATCATGCACACTCCAAAAAAACATTTACTAAACATTTACTAAATCTAGGATTGAGTCCACTAAATTACATTGAGTCAACTAAAAGTCGACTAGGTAAGGTATTTCGGCAGTTTATTCTGCTAACAAAATTATCCCAAAATCAACACTTGCCCGGAGAGATGCCGTTGTTTACTGAGCAACTGGCTGGTGCGTGGCGGAGAGAGGCGGAGATTGATGGGGTGCAACGGAAAGAGATTCACAGACCGCCCGGGTTCATTCTGGACTGAGTGTCTCAGAGAGACACTGATGTGAGTTTATGGCTGCGGTCGGTCGTCCCCCTTGGATCATATGACTGTTGTTGATGTGTCAGGAACACGATGGCGAAACGACCCTAGCATCCAGTCTTATATACACTCAACAAAAATATAAACGCAACACTTTTGTTTTTGCTCCCATTTTTCAGGGGATGGACTTAAAGCACTAAAACTCATTCCAGATATACAATATAACCATTTCTCTCAAACAATGTTCACAAATTTGCCTAAATGTGTGATATTGAGCACTTCTGCTTTGTTAAGATAATCCATCCCACCTCACAGGTGTGCCACATCAAGATGCAGATTTGACATCATGATTAGTGCACAGGTGTACCTCAGACTCTCCACAATAAAAAGACACCCTGAAATGTGCAATTTTCTTTTGCCTTATTGGGTGTATGGGCCTCCGAACCAGTCAGTATCTGGTGTGACCACCATTTGCCTCATGCAGTGCAACACATCTTCTTCGCATAGAGTTTATCAGATTGTCAATTGTGGCCTGTGGAATGTTGATCCACTCCGCTTCAATGGCTATGTGAAGTTGCTGGATATTAGTGGGAACTGGTACACACTGTAAAAATGGTAATAACACAATATTACCACATTATTACCATTTCGACAGCGCGTACCAGTTCCCACTAATATCCAGCAACTTCACATAGCCATTGAAGAGGAGTGGACCAACGTTCCACAGGCCACAATTGACAATCGGAAAAACTCTATGCGAAGAAGATGTGTTGCACTGCATGCGGCAAATGGTGGTCACACCAGATACTGACTGGTTCGGAGGCCCATACACCCAATAAGGCAAAAGAAAATTGCACATTTCAGTGTGTCTTTTTATTGTGGAGAGTCTGAGGTACACCTGTGCACTAATCATGATGTCAAATTTGCATCTTGATGTGGCACACCTGTGAGGTGGGATGGATTATCTTAACAAAGCAGAAGTGCTCAATATCACACATTTAGGCAGATTTGTGAACAGTGTTTGAGAGAAATGGTTATATTGTATATCTGGAATGAATTTTAGGGCTTTAAGTCCATCCCCTGAAAAATGGGAGCAAAAACAAAAGTGTTGCGTTTATATTTTTGTTGAGTGTATATATATATATATATAGCCAACTGTTTGTTGTTGAGGGAAGCATCTTGTAACCGTGTGTTTGGAAGCTTCGTGACTTATTCCAGATAAGGTTTAGTATGCTTGTGTGCGTGCATTCATGCGTGCACACAGGTTGAGAGTAAGGTCTCAAAGGCACTTGCTCATTGGGCAAGTGCAAGTCAGGTTCTACTTGCCCTCAGGTCATGGTCACTTGCCCCCAAAATATATCGTAAATTTTGCATATAAGTTTACTTTCTACTTCGGTGCTTTAAACATTTCCTTTCGCAGTCGAATACTACGTTTTGTTTAAGTCACAATCAGCTACAGTAAATATTCAACTTGTAAATCAGTGGTTCCCAAAGTGGTCACGGCCTCAGGGGTTCCTGACACCAGCAAAATGATAGTTTGGAACCAAATGGACCTGGGAGAGAGATAGGAGGGAGAGATAGCTAGAAAGCAGGGAAAGACACAGAGCCAGGGCGCAATGACCACCTTCAAGACAAATATATCTTGTGTTGTGTTATAGCGAACTAAGTCGCATACTTGCCCGATCGGGCAACCAGGTAGCAGTGTACACTTGCCTGACCATTTTTTTTACTTGCCCCAGGCAAGCGGGCTGCTCGCGCGTGATTTCTCTTTGTTGCATTTTCTGTTCTTTTTTTTTCTCATAAATTTAAAGCAGCCATGGTTTGGATTTGGATTTTTTTTTTGTAAATTGTATCTGCTAGGATGCGGATATATCAGAGCGCAGCACGGCGATGCGCTTTGTGTGTTTGTGCAGGAACGAGAACAAAGACACGCAGGATTGAAGCAAACACTGGCGTCACACTTTCCTGTATATGTATACAGGTGGTCTCTGGTTTTGAGGGGACGGGGGGGCGGGGTGAGGGGGTGTTGTGGTTTTGCCCCTCTGCCAGTTCTCTGTGCATGTGATGGCCTCACCTATAAACCTAGTTGTTGAACACTCCTTTTGCTGTCTTTAAAAGGCACTACAGTGCCAAGCAAATGAGGCTAAATTTTGCCCTGAAAAAACAAACAAAAAAACCTGCTAGTACAGTGGTTCTCAACCAGTGGTCCGGGGAACAGCAGTGGTCCCTGAGAGGATTCCAGGTGGTCCCTAGCTAAATGATGGACAGTTGGTAACCAATTGGATCCTTATAGATCTGTAACTCTTGAGATCATAAAATGATACCAAATGCCATTTGGTATCATTTTATGCTCTCAAGAGTAAAATTATACTTAAACATCTTAATTACTTCATTTTCAAGAATCTACACAATTACAATATTTAGAAGAATTGTTAGAAATGTTATTTTGACCAACATTTTTGCCAGTTATTTCAAAATTATTATCTCTAAATTGTGGACACAAACTTGTAAATCGTTAGTTTTGGTATGAAAAAGCCTGAAAACCACTAGTAGTAGTATATCACACTATCACGCTGCCACGTCTAAACACTCTGTGTTAATAATAATGATAATAATATAATAATAAATTGAATTACAGCAGTCTCATCGGCGCTCACTAACGGTCAGCTCTGCTGCTCTGCTGCCATACGAGGCACTAAATGAGGTTTAAACTCCATCCCCACTGCTCAACACCCCCCTCCCTTTTGTAAAGCAAATCCTGCCACTCGATTTGATTAGGTTACACTTTAATTTGGACCGCCGGGTAGGCAGGCAGGCAGAGAAGTTAATGCTCTTTGAGAGATCTTCCTAGAGGTCCTGTTCACCTTGACATGGCGTGTGGGTTAGGGGGTGGATGTGGGTGGGTGGGGTTGTTGTCGGGCCGACTTTTTGTGAGCCCTATAAGCTCCCTGGTTGGGTTACATGGGCGGGAATGATGAACTGCTTCACTGTTGTCTTGGCCTGACCTGGGAGTTAATCCTCCGATATACACCCCCAATACCCCCACCCTATGACACCCCCTCCCCTATGTACTTGAGTAGAATTTTGATGTATTCGTACTTTACTTGAGTGTTTCCCAGTTCCCAATAATCCACGAAATCTCAGAGCCAAAATGTTTACTTTTACTTCACTATATAACTGTAAAGTTTAGTTAATGGAGATTTAAATTTTGATTGGAAAACATACAATTAAAAAAAAAGGTATAATAAGTGAATTCACTTAATTCAATTAGGGTTTTTTTTTTTTTTTGCTAATCCTCCCTACTATAAAGTGTGGTGACCATATAAGGAGTTCCTCCCTGTCCCCAGTGAGCTCCTGGGGTCAAATCACTGATCTATATAATAAGCTCTCAATGCGGTGCATTTCTGAACTTGCAATATGTGTACCTTAACTTTTAGTATAAGTGCATTGCATTTGCCTGTGCATACGATTCCGAGGGACCCCCTGCGGGTTTGGGATTAGTTCCTGATGGTGGAACCTTCCTGATAGGTTGAGGCTTCAAAACAAGCAGCTCCGTTGAAGCGTCCAGGGGGCTCTAAACGAACTGAGAGGGGGGGGGTCTTGGGGGACTTTTTTCTTTCTTCCTAAACGTAACCAGTGGCTGGTTGACCCAGTCGTCCATCCGTGTCATCCCACTTGTTGCACCGCTGAACGCCATCCAAAGACCCGCGGGAGCGATCAGGAGGAGACCCTCCCTCATCATTTCAAAGCGGCGTGTTCTGATATCATTCCATGAGTGAAAACAGACACTTGGGAAGTAGTAGATGCTAGTTATTGATTGAATATTTAATTGGGACGAGCCTCTGCTCGTCCCAATTGAATAGATATCAGCATCTGCTGATATCTGTATCAGCAGATATTTCCCTGCCAGTAATTGGAGATCGGATATCGGCCATACTTCACAACCGAGCAAATAGCACCCTGGAAGCCCAGAATTTATATCGTAAAATCAATGTTAGTGTACGAATGGAACCAAACGTACCCACAATCCACTATCATTTAGCTGGGGACCGCCTGAAACTCCCACAGTGGACCACTGCATGGGAACTGCTGTCTGAAACCACTAAACTGAATAGGAGAGCATCTGCTCAATAGTTCTAAATAATCACTTAGGAGTGATAAATGAACTGTAGGGGAAGAGAAGTATGACAAATTTGGCTGTGGACCACCACAACAACCCCACAAGACCCTCCTGATCATGAAGCTCATTAAATCCTACTTGTGCTGTATATGTTGTGCAACAAGCATGCAGCCAGCTGATTCTCCTCACACACACACACTCACACACACACACACACACACACACACACACGGGCGGATCTAGGCATGGGGGGCAATGCATCATTGAAAACAGAAAACTCTGAGTCAGACCTTTAGTTTTATGCATGCTATGTGTCTGTTGCAACTTCAACAACAACTGATGTTATCATTGATGCTTACTTGCATAATATACTGTAAGTCCTGTAACCATCGCCCATGTTGCTTCGCACCACGGGCGATGAAGTCACCCCCATACCATTTTTTCCTGTCCCCCCCCCCAAATTGGGAAATGCTATATCCGCCCCTGACACACACACAGGCCCATCACCTTGCTGCGATTCCTCCCACACATCAAACATACGCACGCACGCTGCTGAGTCACAGCAGGAAACCAACTCATCATCGGCCTTTTCAGTGAATCAGCGTTTTTAAGTGTCACTCTGGGCTTCCTGTGAAGCACCGATTGTTCACTGATCTCTCGTCATCGTCACGTCACGGATGCTTCTGCAGCGTGAGCGAGAGAGGACACATCTGCCGGTGAGGGGAGGAGCTATACCCCCCAACCTTCTCCTGACAGTGAGAGATGAATGGAAACGTTATCACTTATCAGTGAATAAACACCACACCTCCGTCCGGTGCTCCCTATACTGTCCCACCCTTTCCCCTGTCTCCACCCGTCCGTCCGTTCGTTCTATAACCATCTAACCCCAGTGCTTCCACTTTTTTCACGGCCGTGCACCCCCAGCACACATGCAGCAACAGCACCGCCTCCACGTGATCCTGATTGGACTGAAACCCCCTCTATCGCGTAAGATCTAATCCCTTTCTCAACCACAACCAAAAAACTGAAACTATAAGGGTTTTTTTAAGCCTTGCGGTTCACAGGGAACAGGGAGGAACTCCTTATATGGTCGGCACACTGTAGTCTACAAGCTGCACAACGCCTTGAATTTGCACCTGGTTTCCCCCAACCCAATCCATCGTTAGCAAACCGTAAATGTTGTACAGATGTTGTACGGCTCACAGAATGTACTGTGATGTGATTACACCACGTGTTTATTTGTCTTCTGGTTCCCGTACTTATTCTGAGTGGACGGGAAAAACACAGGGTTCTGCGTGTGTCTGGGTGTGTGTGTAGGCGGAAGGCCTCTCTGTAAGACAGGGGTTTTCAACAGGTGGTCCGGGGACTAGACTAAATGATGGGATAGATGGTTCACCAGATGCAACTCTTTGAGAGCGTAAACATGAAAAACATGAGTTAAAATACTCATCATGTGAATTAGCCCCAAAGTCTACGCAACAAGAAGATCAAAAATCCACCCTGGAATTGTGGGACAAAAGCAAAATAAATAGTTTTAGGGTCTGTGGGGTCTAAAATGTTCTCCAATGGTGGTCCTCTGTGGCTCAAATGCTGAATAAATAGTGGGCCCTGGTATGAAAATGGTTGAAAACTCCTGCTGTAAGAGATTACACACACACACACACACACACACACACACACACACACACACACACACACACACACACACACACACAGCGTGTGATGGGGGGTGCGGCGTGACCCATTTGTAAAACAGGAGGCTGACCCTTGACCCCTGAGCCAGAAGTGATGAAACGGTGGAGGCGGTGACCGCCGAGCTCACTTCCCCTCCGCTGGCTGTGGTGTGGACGCAGTGGGAGGGGCAGGTTCCGCTGGACTGGTGACCACTGCTATAAAGGATGTCCGGATGTCCACTCAGCTTTTTGACTATAGACTTTTTTGTGTTGACCCAAATAAGGCCAGTGGTTCCCAACCCCTTTCATGTCAGTAATTAACCTGCGGACCCCCCCTTCCATCAGGGACCCCATAAGAGAGGATGCTTACGACTCTAGGACTGCAGCAATTAATGTATTAGTCGTAATTAAATCGATTATTCAACTAATCATTGAAGTTTTTACCCGCTTTCCCTGTTCGGTTGGACGGGGCGGGGGCTGGATCTGATCTGACCCCCCAAAGTACCTCCTGGGTGTCCCTGGACCTCACTTTGAGAACTACTGCCTTAACGTGTAACAGATTTTTAAGGAGCATTCCGTGATTTGGCTGATTTTGGAAAACTCTTCGATCCTGATTGGCAGAAGTACCCTCTCATCCTGATGGAACGAAGGTCTTTCCTCCCAAAGCCCTGAACTGAAACTAGGGTTTTTTGACCACAGAGGACAGGGGAGAACTCCTTATATGGTCAGCACACTCTATAGTAGGTAGGTATCATTAGCCAGAAAAGAAGAAAAAAGTAACAATGTATGAACTAAGTTAAAATCACTTATTATACCTTTAATTTCTCAGATTCTCTCTAGTGTGTCTAGTGAGTCTTATAACATTTTACGGACCAATCATCCTCCCTCCACCACGCTGGCGTGACAACCAAGATGGCGATGCCAGCCAGGTTGAAGTCAGGTTAATGAGGTGTGGAATGGCTTTTTAATGGCAGCGGTGGTTGGGCCGCTCCAGAACACACAAGAACACAAAACAGGTGTCGTGTCAGGAGGGGGGGGGGGGGGGGGGGGGGGGGGGGGGGGGGGGGGGGGGGGGGGGGGGGGCACTTAACCCCATACCCTGGCAGGGCACCAACCTATAGACAAGGATGACCGTCTGACTGGACCCGTGTGAATGAGGTCATTAACTGTGTGTGTGTGTGTGTGTGTGTGCGTGCGTGTGTGCGCATGTGCGCGCCCATGCGTGTCCGTCTCTCTGTTAAACTCATCTCTCGCCGCGGAATTCGGTGACATGGGAAACCTCTCCTCGCCGTCGCGTCGAGTTCCACATGGTAGCCGAGACGCGAAATAAAATCTAAAGAATCCTCCCATGCGTTTTGCCTGTACGACGTAATATATATTTAACCATATAGATATCACAGGGAGAGACAGCTTTGCAAGATTGCCGTTTATGGGTTCCAACGTGAGCAGTGATTGGCAAAACAGATGCTTTTTTTTCCTCCCCTTCTACTTCTTCCTTTGCCAAGACACACATACACACACACACACACACACACCACACACACACACACACACACACACACACACACACACACACACACACACACACACACACACACACACACACACACACACACACACACACACACACACACACACACACACACACACACACACACACACACACACACACACACACACACACACACACACACACAGGTAAAGGTTTTTACAGTGACATACGGCTTCTGCGTGCATATGCACGTATACCAAGGGGGGATGTGAGGTGATATTTCTATTTTACGGCGAAATGGAACAGATTGTGGAAAGAAACCTGTCGGGGCGTTTTGTCGTAACAGTTCACTGCTCAGGTCTTATCTCACTTCCTTTCTGTACTCCCTACATAGGCTATGCAACGACCTTCACTCATCATCGTATGGTGTTACAACACGCTCACAAAGGGTGGGTGAGTTTAAGTGATATATTTGTTATGAATCAGCATACAGTTAGTTATGCATCAGCGTTTCAGTTTCAGTTTGATATCCTGGCTTCCCGTAATAAACTCTGATGGCAAAATTCTGGAAAAACCACAGGGAACACCCAGTACCAACAGTTAAGATATGTGAATCGCTTGACTCCTTCAAAACCACTAGTCTCAAAATCATCTATTTACAGACGGCTGCGATTCGAAATTGGCCTGTGTAAAACTAAAGAAAAATATAATTCTCCCACCCACCCGCTTTAGAGAGATAGCGAAATCAATGTGCCACTGCGGCAGGTGTCGAGGCAGGTATAAATCCCTGGCAGCAGGTATAAATTTGTGTTTTAACTGTTTTCCAACTGTTTACATAGTAAAACTACAGTGGCAGCCTTGTGTGTTGTTATTCCAAAAGATGTTTTGCGTAACAAACTGTCCTCCTCCCAACAGCAAACCACTGACTGCAACTTTGCAACTTGTCTGTCCACAACAATAGGTATCCTACTACTACCAACACTGCTGTAACTAACCATTAACCAACCAATATCACAATATTGGTTGGTAATGCAAGGACTATATCACACCTACAGTATATCGGAAATGCTTTATGTTGCTTTGTCTGATTGCAAATCAATCACACAGATTCTCCTGCATGTGTTGAGGACCTGAAACTGACAGAGACGTCCAGGATGTCCACGACTGCATCAACACGTGAAATTAGATCATCATGAAACTATAATAAATAAATAAATAAATAAAATTAAACGACCAGACAAAAATTGGAACGGATCGCGCGCTATAAAATGTAAGCTGGTAAACATTCTTTGTGGGGTCGACTCACTCCGGTATTATAAAGTGTCTGAGAGATGTGGAGAGACTGGAGGAGACTCATCTTAATGAATCAGGAATTCACAAAATTAACAACTTTTACAAACGTGTCACTCACGGTCCTTTTAATATATACAGTATTTATGGTGTTGTTGAGTTTATGATCAGCCAAAGTACCTGGAACCGACAGGAAAGGTGACTTTGCACGGAACACGTCAAATAAAAATAAAAATAACATTGACACGTCCTTGGTTGCGGGTTGCGCCACAGGAAGCGTGCACTGCTGTCAAAACATCAGTGTGTGCTGTAGCTGTATACTGACTACACCGCGGGGTTCCCAAACTTTTCTATCCTGGGGTCACCCCTAACTTTTTCATGAAACAGGAGGCACCCCCAAATGTACTGAAATGCACCAAAAATGAGCCAATCTACAAGCTCACAACTCGTCACGCTGTGGCACGGCTTTTTTATTATAAGCAATGCTTATGCTACAGTAGAAAACTGTTCGTTGGCATCTTCAGAGTGTGGTTCTAGTCCATGCAATGTAATAGTTATAAATCACTGCTCTTTGAAGTTAGGTATCTTGTCATCATGGGGGCATGCTTAGAAGGTTAATGGTAAGGGTTTGTGTGGGTGTGCACGTAGCGCGTGCGTGCCTGCGCGTGTGTGCGCGCGTGCGCACGCGGTTACCTTGCCTTGATGTAATTCCAAAAACAAAAATGTTTTGGAACATCTTTTAGTACATTTATGACAAACACAACAAAGTTGATTCAGACACTATAGAACATCACCAAAACTCATGTGGTTTTATGTTTTCATAGAAATGTTAACTTGCTGTTGTTTTTACAATTTAAGATAAGAACTGGATGCGGATCCACAGATCCAGTCCAGGCTAAAATCAAGGAAGTTAACATTTTTACGAAAGCATTAAACTATGTGAGTTTTGGTGATGTCTGAATCAACCAAAATAGTAACTTTGAGAGCTGTTTTAGTGTAGGTCAATGAGGGGTATATTTTGAAAATTTCTAATAACAGGAAATCTTTTTTTATTATTTCTTGTCCACATTTGAAATTACATCATGGCAAGAAAAAAGTTCTGAAAGAAAAATCATTAACATGAAAGAAAACTTGACGATGTCATCAAGTTGTGTTTCACCATGTTAATTATTATTTTTAGACCTCCATTTGTAGGAAACATCGAATGGGGGAAGTTTTTTTTTTTTTTTTTATCATGTCCACACAACATCTCTAAGGTATATGAATGGCATCGCAAAATGTTGAAAATGGGTGGAATTCCACTTTAAAGACAAACATTAAACGTCCAGAAACGTGTGGCTGCCTCGTGACGTCATTTCCGACAACCAGGCGCTGGAGAAGATAGCGATAGTCAAGACTGGGAGGGAAGGGCATGCCACGACCTGTCATAAATCACAGATACAGGGTGTAATGGGCGTGTCGCTGAGTGACCTTTCTGGGAAACAGGAAGTGAGCAGTGAGGAAGCGAGGGAGGTCGCGGGGCCTTGACCCCCGCCGTGGTGGCTACCCTGGTGTTTGTGTGTGTGTGTGCGTGCACACGGTGGTGGTGATGGCCTTGCGGACGCTGACACGCTCTTTTTTAGGAAGTGGCTTTGTGGGCGGCGTGTCCTCTTCACAAGGACACACAGGGCTGGAACAAGTACTTGAGTAAGAGTGGCACGGAAACGCACTGGCTGTCTTCAAATGGCGCCCCAGTGGGTAATGTATTTTGTTCTGCTCAATCAAAATCCAAAAAACAAACAAACAAAAAAAGAAACGACTATAGTTGTGAACAGTGAGCCTATCCATAATAGGATATGTCTGGCAAAGAACTCCATATGAGAGCGCCACGTCTGACGGGCGTATGTGGTACCGTAATTTCCGGACTATAAGCCGCTACTTTTTTCACATGCTTTTGACCCTGCGGCTTATACAACGGTGCGGCTAATCTATGGATTTTCCAGGTTCCAGGTGGTGCTCCGCAGACTAAATGATGGAAAGTTGGATAACCAGATGTAACTCTTTGAGAGTGTAAACATGAAACCAAATGGACCCTTGCGGGTCCATTTGGTTTCATGTTTACACTCTCAAGAGTTATGATATTCACCATCTAAATTAGCACCACTTAATTAATAAGTAATAAGTCATGTTCATTTTGGTCTAATTTTGATGTTTTTGCCTCTTTTGTTTGCGAAAATCCATCCTGGAATTGTGAACAAAACCAAAGAAATCTTTAGTTTTGGGGTCTGTTGGGTGAAGATGTTGTTAAATCGTGGTCTCTGGCTCAAATGCTGAATAAACAGTGGGCCCTGGGATCAAAAAAGTTGAAAACAACTGCTCTAATGTGAAGCTTGTTGTCTGGTGCGGCTTATAGTCAGGTGCGGCTTATACAAGGAAAAATCTGTATTTTTCCCCAGTTTTAGCTGGTGCGGCTTATATTCAGATGCGGCTTATAGTCCAGAAATTACGGTAATCAACACTGTAATCGCAAAAGACAGTGAGGCGTGATTACTCTATATTTGGGCATAACCTAAATATAGGAGGACACTCCTATACACTCCTATTTCTTGTGTGAACGGCGTAATAAGTATTCAACCATATAGATATCACAAGGTTTTATTTGACAGTATTTCAAGTAAATGTAGTGCAATGTTTGCCTCTAAGAGATGTAATGGAGTTAAAGTAATGGAAATTGGATATGCCAGTAAAGTAAAAGTACCTGGATGTTGTAGTTAAGCACGTACTTAAGTAGTAGTATGTTGTAAATGTACTTTCCACCAGTGGGAGGTCAGAGGTCCAGGAGGATAGCGTTGGCAGGGTAAAATGGTGTGCGTTATCTCGCCATAGGGTGTGGTGGAGGCTTGTGGCACGTGAGTACACAGGTTATAGTTTGGCTATTTTGGAAGTCGAAACTTGTACCCTGGAAGGCACAGTGTTGTTAAGTAGCCTACTAATTGTTATTAGCACTTCACCCCCACCCCCCCAACAAACTCTCTCTCACATATTTCGCTTGGTTGAAACGCAGTCATATCTGTAACAGCACATTGACACAACCCCTAACACACACACACACCGCCCACCCATGTGAGTCATCGTTGGGGGGGTACATGGCGGGGGGGCGGGGGAGTCTCGTGTTCCTCCAAAGCTCCTATTTTTACCACCTGGGCGTTGAAAACCTCTTGTCAATGAGCGTCTCTTGTTCCGGCGGCGAGCGCCGTGTCGCCATTTATTAAGTCGTCTTTACTCAAGTCCGTATGCACGGTCTGCCTGCCTGTCTGTATGTCTGTCTGTGTCTGAGGTGGACAGACCCCCAGCCACCCAAGGAGAGTTTGAAAACATGGCTGATGACAATAAAAAAAAACTTCCATACCTATTGGGGGAAGTCCAACAATGTGCGAACGCAGCAGAGATTTGTGAGCTGCTGTGACATGCAGAAGAATAGCAGATGCAACACAACCACCCTAAAGAACAATCATTGCCTGATGATTCTGACTCTTGTAATGTAGATCACCACTGTATGATTGTATTGATTGTGTTGTTGCACTGTTGCAGCAGGCATGTCGCACGTAATTGCAGATCGCAGGGCATTCAATGTGAACAGTGCCGGCACAGACACCACAAAAGAGTTTGCAATCAAACAACGAGTCAATATTCAGAGCAAGATGGACGTGTTGACCACAGCAACAGACAGGCTGAGAGCGTAATTCTGACAACAGTACAGTACTGCTGCAGACAGCTACCCCTATTGGCCTGAATATAAGACCATGTTTTTTTCCCCAATGGTAACCCTAGAAAATTGAGTCGTCTTATATTCGGGGGCTATATTATTTGACATTCAATGTTCTTTTTCCATAAATGAGTCTTAAATAATGGGGGTCGTCTTATAACCGAGTCGTCTTATATTCGGGACAATACGGTACTATTTGGATAGATGCACCAACGCAAGAGCCAAGTAACCAGGTGCCTATTAGATGGTGGTAGCACCCGCAGTTTCATTAAAGAGGACTTAATCTCCCGGTTATAGGTAAAGAAGCATTAAATATGTATGCGTTTGGTTCCAAAACACCCCAGAGAATCACATGCAGGAAAGTGAGGGCTCGTTTGAGAAATATAAAAAACAATCAAAGTATTGATGTCCAGTTATTAAAGTTATTAAACAACAACAAATGAAAAGATAAGGAAGGACTTGGAAGCAAAAGGAATGCTCACAGCAGATGTACGCATCACAAGGATGGAGTCAGTGGATTAGCCAAAAGTAGATTTGATTCACTAATCAGACTTTTCCAGAACAACCCAACACTGTATGATAAATATAATGAGGTTATTCATGACTACTTGGCACAATGCATCGTAAAGCCAGTAGAAAACAATGAGACACAGGGCCCAGTTTATTATTTACCTCATAACACAGTGCAAAAAGAAGAGAAGGCAACTACCAAATTAAGAGTCGTATTTCATGCATCTTCCCATTAGAAAGATAGCAGTTCATTAAATGAATGCTTATTGTCAGGCCCCAACTTAAACCCTGATCTATTGCCTATTTTGATAAAGTTCAGACAACACAAAATTGCAATGATGTCGGACATGAAAAAGGCATTTCTACAAATCTCACTGAATGAAAGAGACAAAGATGTACCGAGATTTCTATGGACCCGAGAAAAGCCAAAGCTTCAAAATGACATTAAAGTGACGACTCTGAGAATGACAGTTCCATTTGGAGTATCATCCATCCAGCCCATATCTATTAGCAACCACCATCAGACACCACCTCAGACAATATGAAGAGAGGTATCCTGATGTAGTAAGGTCACTAAGTGAATACTACAAGGAGACAATGACACAAGTCAGACAAACCTATTGGATTGTACTTGGCAGACAGCTTGCCAAGAAAATTCTCAAATCTTGTTTTATCTGCCGCAAGTACAAAGTGAAGGCTGGACAACAGTATAACAGAAAGTCAGCCCCTTTGACGTAGTCGGTATAGAGATTGCTGGTTCATTATGTGTCAAACCAATACAGTCAAAAGATGTACATACTATTCACATGTGCTGTCACAAGAGCGGTTGATGCATTGATACTGTCATTCAGGCGATTTATTGCCAGAAGACGAGTGTGCAGTACCATCTATTCAGACAATGCAAAAACCTTTAAAAGGGCGGATGAGGACCTGAAGGAAATGTGGAACGTGATAAAAGGAAAGGAAATGCAAGCATTCTTTTCAGAAAAGAAAAACACTTGGAAATACATTGTGGGAAGAGCTGCATGCCATGGATTGAATTGAATTGTTTGAACTTGCCAGCATTGTTACACCTCTCTTTTCCCCTGTTTTTAGTATTGTTAAACGTATAAGAAATGTAGGAAACAAAGTCTTATGCACTCCTGTGGGTCTTTGTGGCGGGTGCGTAGGCAGGCAAAAAGCTTAAATCAGGATAAATGTACCATTGTACACAGAGGCCCGCACACCGTCTATACTTGCAAGTAACTTTTTATTAGAGCAACGTTTCGGTCAACGGACCTTCTTCAAGCATCTCACTGCTTGAAGAAGGTCCGTTGACCGAAACGTTGCTCTAATAAAAAGTTACTTGCAAGTATAGACGGTGTGCGGGCCTCTGTGTACAATGGTACATTTATCCAAACGTATAAGAAATAAAATAAATTTTAATTGCAAGTAAGAAGTTGTGCTGTCTGCTGATATTCGCACTGCTGCACCGCTAGCAGTCCGCAAACTGACAGTATTACGACTAGTCTTTGTAGTGTGTTATGCTGTACTATTACTAGAGAACAATCAAAATTGGCTTTTTGGCATCGACCTTTCTAGGTCCTTTCTCGGTCTCGACTCCTCTAGGTCTTGGTCTTTACCAAGTCTGTGATAGTCTTGGTCTTGTTTTGGTCTTGACCCCCCTAGTTCTTGGTCTCGATTTAGATCAGGGGTGCCCACACTTTTTTGACTTGAGAGCTACTTTCAAAATGAGCGGATCAACAAGATCTACACATCAAAAATGTGATTGTTCCATCACTGAAAATCCATTTCAAGGCTCCCTTGACTTTGAAATAGTGGTGTTACTTACTGTTATAGTGTTTAAGAATAATGCATGTATAATGAAAAATAGACAGGGAGAATTGGAAGGTTTTCTTGTATATGCTATTACTGATGTTTGAAAATAGTATTTGGGCGTTTGAGTTGACAGTGTGATGTTGAGTTTAGTTTCTTGCACCCAAAGCTGGTAACTTACACGTTTTTGTCCACAATTGGGAAAGTGAACAGGCAATTTGACCAACGTTTTGGTCAAAATAACATTTTGACCATTTTCTAATTGTGTGGACTCTGTAAATTAGGTAATTCAGATGTTTAAATATAATTTAACTCTTGAGAGTGTAAAATGAAACCAAATGGACCTGTAAGGGTCCATTTGGTTTCATTTTAACGCTCTCAAGAGTTACAGATCTATACATTTTAGGAGACTGTCAGGTGATCTACCTGCATGGCCTGTGTGATCTACTGGTAGAACATGATCTACCTTTTGGGCAGCGCTGATTTAGATGGTCTTGACTACACTATCTTTTTTCTCATGCCAATAAAGCCTTTGAATTGGAGAGAATTGAGAGAGAGAGAGAGAGAGAGAGAGAGAGAGAGAGAGAGAGAGAGAGAGAGAGAGAGAGAGAGAGAGAGAGAGAGAGAGAGAGAGAGAGAGAGAGAGAGAGAGAGAGAGAGAGAGAGAGAGAGAGAGAGAGAGAGAGAGAGAGAGAGAGAGAGAGAGAGAGAGAGAGAGAGAGAGAGAGAGAGAGAGAGAGAGAGAGAGGAGAGGCCTTTCAACTGTTCGTCTGCACATGTTGGTGCTGTGGGTAAACATCCTCGACGAGATACAATGGCGCGCGCACACACACACACACACACACACACACACACACACATGTATATGTATTGCGTGCCGAAAACATTTGCAGCGCCACATTGCAACACACGGTGCAACAATGCAAAAAAAAAAGCAAAACAAAGGGCTTTGCTCAGACATGAGGGTATACCCCTATACTCTGTTGCAACGCATGCACACACACTTCAGAGCAGGGGTGCACAGGTATATTGTTGATCTACCAGTAAATCACGCAGACAGTGCAGGTAGATCACATGACAGTTCCCTAAAATACATATATACTTGTCAACTGAAAACCCTAAATACTTTGTTTTCAAACATCAGTAGTAGCATATACAACAAGCCTTCCAATACTCCCCCTCTACCATTTAGGTGCATTTTTCTTAAACACTGTGTAAGCAACACCATCACTATTTCAAAGCTCCCACTTTCTAGGGGGGCTTGAAATGGAGTTTTAAAATATTTTCAGCAATGGGATAGTAACATTTTTGATGTGTAAATCTTGTTAAGCTGGTCATTTTGAAAGTAGCTCTCAAGTCAAAAAAGTGTGGGCACCCCTGATTTAGAGTGTGGAGATCCACACCTCATTTGGGGTCCAACTCTTTGCACGGAGGTGTCTTTGTGTTTATCAAAGCGTTTATCGCCTGGCCCTCCAGTGCACCCTGACAGGAAACAGGATGTCACACACACACACACACACACACACACACACACACACACACACACACACACACACACACACACACACACACACACACACACACACACACACACACACACACACACACACACAGATGCAGACTGCTGTGATTGGCTAAAACGCTGTCTCAACCCACACAACCCCCTCACCTGCAAGGGTCCATTTGGTTTCATTTTTACGCTCTCAAAGAGTTACATCTGTTTAACCAACTGTCCGTCATTTAGTTGGGGACTACCTGGAACCCTCCCAAGGACCACTGGTTGTAAACCACTGATGCAATGAAGATATAAATCTATCCAAGACAAGTTCTGTATTATAAGTATTTTGCTTGATGAGGAAGTGTTACATTACACGGCAAAACTCTTCACACAAAACACAATTTATAGCAAATCACACAGGATTCTAATTCTGTATTAAGCAGAGTGTTTTTGTATTCTATGGCTGCATATACAGTATTTATGAATGTCAATGCAGTGAATGCACAGTCAAGGAACTTTCCCCCCCCAGTTCCCATGCACATGAACACTAACAGATTGAAAGGCTGCAAAGCAGCAGGGGCGAAATCCAAAAGCGACCTCGCGGGCGCCCGGTTTCAAAAGCGGGCGCCCGGTTTCACAAAAACGGGCGCCCGTTTTCAAAAGCGGGCGCCCGTTTTTGTGAAACCGGGCGCCCGTTTTTACAAACGGGCGCCCTTTTCAAAAGGTTATGGTTAGGGTTAGGTTAGGTTTAGGCATAGGTTTAGCCTGGTCTAGCCCTCAATGATTTTGGCCTTGGGGGGCGGGGGTGTCGTGGGATACCCACGGCGGAAGTGCTGCGCCTTGATTTGATCTCACTAACGTGTCGTCATCTCCGGCCCCTCCCACGCCCGTCCACTGCTGTTCTACGTCACATCATTTAGAGCGACGCCCACCCCGGAAGGTTGACACGCCCCTCAAGGCCACTTTCCAACGCGCGTTAGTCCAGGCTTTCCGTTTTCGCGCAAGGCGGACGAAAATGAAAGCCTGGGTGTCGAGGCTAGGCATAGGTTTACTGAGGTTAAGTTTAGGGTTAGAGTTAGGTTTAGGCATAGCCTAGTTTGTGAAAACGGGCGCCCGCTTTTGAAAACGGGCGCCCGCTTTTGAAAACGGCGCCCGTTTTTGTGAAACGGGCGCCCGTTTTTGTGAAACCGGGCGCCCGTTTTTGTGAAACCGGGCGCCCGTTTTCGAAACCGGGCGCCCGCGGGCGAGGTCGCTTTTGGATTTCGCTGGCTCTCCTGCAAAGCCCACAGTTCTCAAAGTGGGCTCTGCAATGATTAGCCAGGCAGGTGCATGCACGCATAGTCATCCAGAGCCATTCAGAGACAGGGTTACGCCATTTGAGTTCACTTCATGGGGCAAGTACAATGGCGGCCGCTCGCATTCCTGGGGAGGTGAATAGCGACACACTCCCGAAACCGGAAGCCGATAAATGAATCCATTCTAATGTTGTCATGAACAACGGAATAAAGAAACATTTTTTTTAATAATTGTATTAATTAATGACTACACCTTTGTAAAAAATAATCAATGCATACAAATGAAAGAAGACATGTCACAGGTTATTTTAGGTTGTTGTTTGATGCCTTGAAAGAAGAGAATATCTCCAATATTCTCCAATAACATTTCGATTCAAAGAGCTTCATCGGCATGAGAAATCACACCTCATTCACAAAATGGCATTTCCGTGAATGTCACTCATGAGACTGTCATTTCCCATGAGAGTGTAACTCTATTTGGAAGTAGGCAGAATTGCAATTAACTCAAGCAACCGCCCAGCTTTAATTAATTTAAATCTAAAAATGTCTAAATCGGCTATCATGCTGCATGCATACGTAAAATAGCTCTTATTTGCACCACTCTCGTTTAAATTTAGGCCTGACCTAAGGTTTCTGAAAAACTTGAAATATTAGTATATCAGCATCAAAAAAGTTTACTGTGTAATACTGTACATACTGTACAGGATCCAAATATGGATTCCCGTCTTGAAAGGTTTAAGACAAATGTGTTTCAGACTCCAGCCTCCACTGTGGTTTAGTCACTTGTTAGGCTCTCCCCAAGTAACCACAATGAACACAACTAACCTTTGTGACTGTGTATCCCATCACTGGCGCAACTCTGTCTCTAAAAGGCTCCGTAGACATCAAAGGGGGGGCTTCAGTCCCTTGCCCTTTTGCCCACCTGTTAAACAAACTGCCCTTTCCAGACAACAAATGCAGTATTTCAGCCCCTGAAATCCCATCAAGAGGCCACTTCTGAGGGGATTTCACTAGTCCACTTTGGACAAAGTGGGATTACACACTCTGCACGTCCCTATAGGGTAGCCAGGAGGCTTTCTGGTATAGAGGGGGCGGGTGGGTATAAGGAGCAATGGCTGGAGGATATTGGTTTACCGCTGTGAATAATATAAATAACTACATCAGCACTCGGTTGAGTGCGAACTTGCACGTTGCGCACAAGTAGTCCATGGCCTACTTGTGTGTGAGCAAAGCAAGTGACCCCAAAAAAAACAAGCTTTATATTGTCTCAGTTTCTCTTCCCCACCAACAGAGTACTGATTTGATTGCTGTAAATACATGAATCACAACCAATAAAGAAATATTTATGTAACGCCCGGGATTCAAACTCGGGTCTTCCGCGTGAAAGTCCAACATCCTAAACACTAGACCAGTGGGACATCCCGTTCATCCTGGGGCAGATATTAGACTTTAAAGGCAATCATGACAGAGCCTGTAGCCACCTGCTACATTTACTGAGAAACTTGCAAACACAAACAGTAGCCGCAACGCAACTGTAGATTCTTTTATAATTGGGCTGAATATAGAGTTGCAATTCGATCCATCGACTCCTCCATAACAAGAATTTTCATCTGTGATTTGACCGTATCAGCAAAACATTTATTTGATAAACATAAAAGTTCTCCTAACAATAGACATCCTCTGAGCTCAGTAAATAAAAGTGCTGGACTTGGGAGGCACTCGTTTGTATTAACGGGATGGGCTGGTGCTTCCTGCATTGTGTGCACATTCTAAACAGGTGGTACTCAGGGCCGTGACTAATGATGAGTGCTTCCAAACTCCAGTACTTAGAATCACCTGCAGAGAATTTATTGGACGAAAGAAGCTCATAATATGTGTATGGTGGATTTTCATCAAACAAATGCTTTGCACTTGCAGATAGAAAGAGGATAACTCAACCTTTCCATACAGCTGCAATGTTGGTGAATTTCACAAAGCAAATTGCAGATTTGCTTGTATTCGCCCACCGCAGCGCACATAACCAACAAACCCACGTCACCCAAACATGAACTACTAAGCATGTCAACAAAACACCAATAACATCACAGTCCAACACCAAACACAACAACACACAGCCAGACAGTAAGAGACATAGCCGCAATGCAACTCTAAATTAGTTTATAATTAGAATTGAATTTAGAGTTGCAATTCCGTCCATTGACGGAAATTTCATCTGTGATCTGCTTGTATTAAACGATGTCAAACTCACCAACTTTGCAGCTGTAGGGAAAGCTTGAATTATCCTCTGTCGATCTGCAAATCTTTTTGCCATAAAAATCCACCGTGGCGTGGACCTGTTTGAGCTACTTTCTGTCCAAAATATTCATCAACAATCACAAGCTGCCTTCTTGTAAACAAGAGCTGAGCGGGAGTGCTTGTTTTATACACTGGCACACACCTGGTGCACACCTGGTCGGTGCACACGCAGTATCGCCACCTGCTGTTTGAAAAGAGAACAGGCTTAATAAATGCTATGAAACGTAATGGTGGAGCAGAGCTGCTTTTGAATGAAATGTTTATCAACAACTTAGAGATGTAACCTACTAACTAAATATAAGACTGATGACTGAATTTTACAATGGTAGCCACATTGTTCATTTCATTCAAGACATTTACAGATAAGGGGATGGGAATGTAGCCATGGGACATAATACTATAAAACACCTGTGACTGAACAAATGTCATACTTTACTGGTAAGCCTGTTCTCTTTTCAAACAGCAGGTGGCGATACTGCATGTGCACCGACCAGGTGTAGTTCATAACAAGTCTATGGTGGATGTTTATGGCACAAAAGCTTCGATCGAAAGAGGATAATTCAAGCTTTCTCTACAGCTGCAAAGTTGGTGAGTTTGACGTTGTTTAATACAAGCAGCAGATCACATATGACATTTCTTGTAATGGGGGAGTCAATGGACGGAATTGCAACTCTAAATTCAATTCCAATTATAAAAGAATTTACAGTTGCATTGGGGCTAGGCCGTGACTAATGATGAGCGCTTCCAAACTCAAGTAGGCCTACTTAGAATCACCTGCAGAGAATTTATTGGCCTAAAGTGGATCATAACATGTCTATGGTGGATTTTCATCAAACAAATGCTTTGCAGATAGAAAGAGGACAGTTCAACCTTTCCATACACCTGCAATATTGGTGAGTTTCACATCGTTTAATACAAGCAACGCAGCATACAAGCAACGCAGCGCACATAACAACCAACAAACCCACTACTAAGCATGTCAACAGAACACCAACAACATTATCACAGTCCACACTCCAACAGCAAACACATGAACACAAAAACAGACAGTAGCCTAAGAGACAGCAGCTGGAGATGATGATTCATAGCCTACTAACATTAAACTTAATAAAACTAATTAACCACTCACCTAATGAAGTAGCCACAGAGCGGAGGATCCACCACCATGTTATCCCAAAAGTGTGTAGCCTAGCCTCGACTCTGGCGTGTTATATTCCATCCATTAATCCACAACCACGGCACGTGTTTACATGACCAGCGACCGGACAAACATTTGCTTCGTGAAGTAAAAGTTTGTTTACGTCAGAGATGACGCTGCTGCCGTAGCGCGCGCGCTTAGAGCCATCTAGTAGAACGGTTGCGACATTGGGGGGTCAGAAGCCGATCGCGAATAGGGACAAACTCTAGTCGTGTGGAGGAGATGCTTTTTTTCTATCTACGCAGCACGGTACAAAGTAAACACTTTTAAATGAAATAATCCGTACAAAGGTGAGAAGCATTTTTAATGAAGAGTTTAGATAGGATGGATACATCTATGTATCTATCTATCTAGATAGATATTAGATAGATAGATAGATAGATAGATAGATAGATAGATAGATAGATAGATAGATAGATAGATAGATAGATAGATAGATAGATAGATAGATAGATATAGGCATAGGCAGAGGTGGAGTAGGCCTACAAAAAACTAAATGAAAGAAAATAATCCATAAAAAGGTAAGAAGCAATTAGAATCAGTAGTGATCTCTCTCTCTTACACACACACACACACACACACACACACACACACACACACACACACACACACACACACACACACACACACACACACACACACACACACACACACACACACTCATTCACACTCATTCTCTAGCCCTCTCTTTTCCCAGCTGCTCTCCTCTTCTCTCCCTCCCCTTACATCCCCTCCCCTCCCCTTTCCTCCTGTGAATGGTTTAGCGCTCTCTCCCTCTCCGAGTCTCAGTCAGTCCGTCTGCGCTCCAGGATTAGAGAGGGTTACCGTGTGCGTGGTGTGTGAGTGTGTGCAGCAGCAGCAGCAGCAGAAGGGAAACGGAGAGAGAGAGAGATACCATCCACAGCCACTCTTCAGGATACGTGAAGCCAGCCTCATTGAAGAAATTCTGTTTGTTTTTTTGTGTGCACGGCCATTATCTCTATATCTCTCTCTCACACACTATAGCACGGCCACGCGCCCCCAAAAGGAGCAGCCTTTACCTGGGGAGAGGAGAGGAGAGGAGCGGAGAGGAGCTCTAGGACGCACGCATCCAGCAAGCCAAAGGGGGACTATAATAATTCTTCCACTGGACCCTCCGCACTTTGGAAGCCATGTGAGAGATCTCTTGCATCTCTCTCTCTTCAGAAGCCACGCCAAACCTCTTCCTCGCTGCGAGCCCATTCCTCACAATTCTGCAGGGAGGATCAGCTGTAATAATAGGAGAAGAAGTGGGATTCTAAAGATTTCTCTCTCCACTTTTTTCCCAACCCAAGGAGGTGTTTGTGGCGTAGATATATCTCTCTGCCTTGTTCAAGTCACCCCACCCAGAGGGGAGGGATATTATCAGAGAAGCGAGAAGACTGGGGTTGGGGGTCGGCGGTGCATGGTGTTACCCTAACCCTAACCCCAAACCCCAACCATTAAGCCCCAGCGGGAGTTCAGATCGACACACATCAACATCAACAGGGGCCACTGCTTGTTGTTATTATTATAGGAGCGGGATCCTGGTCTGGAGACCCCCGCTCCCCTCCCCTCCAGCACCATGGAATACTACTACTACCTGTATGGGATTGTATCGGCGCTGTGGTGGTGCGCAGCGGCGCAGCAGCTACACGGGAAGACAGGGGAGGCCAGGCCCAGCGTGCCCAGGTTAAAGCTCTCCTATAAAGGTAAGTAGAAGAGTAGAACTCTCTGGTGTATGTGGTGCATCTCAAATAATATACCCAAAATGGATACCTCTATAGCCTATAACAGTGGTTTTCAACCATTTTCATACCAGGGCAGGCAGGGGCGTTTTGCCATTAGGCAGACTAGGCACTTGCCTAGGGCGCCATAAGGGGAGTGGGGGCGACCATGAGGGGAGGGGGCGACCACCAGACCTGCTTTAAAACGATAACAGGCTAATGAGCCTAATATGGATAAACACATTTTCTTTCAGACCCCTTTTTCCTGAGAGGGTACACAAATGGACCCGCTAGGTTCCACATTTGTATCCTCTCAGGAAAATTTTGAAAATGGGTGGAATTCCCCTTTAAAGCTTTTGTCCACAATTTAGGAGATAACTGGCCAAATGTTCAAAAATTACGCAATTCAGATGTTTAAATATAATTTAACTCTTGAAAACCACTACTATAGCCTATAATGGCACTCACAAGCTCACAAATGCACATGGAAGCTCACACATAATGCAGCGTTGTGGCCCTGTGCATTGGAAATGCAATGGAAATGTTTAAATTGCAAGCATGGACCCCCTCTCAGAGACACTAGTAGTGGGGAGTGGTGAGGGGGGGTCCCCGGGAACCTATAGGTCAGTTAAACCCAGCCTGATGATGCATGGCCCTCTGACATCAGGTTAGCTTGTTCATTCATTCATAAATCTCCATTTTTTCCCTGCCTTTCTGGTGCGCGTGTTTGTGTGCGTGCGTGTCTGTGCGCGCATAAAGGGTACATGGTGGTAAAGCACAACCCTGGGTGGTGTGACATCCAATTGAATGAAACGATGATGTTTAATTTCCACATAACCGATAACGTATGTATATACTGTAGGCTCACTATAGTATAGGCTATCCCTGCATTGGCCTCTCTATAGTCAGAAAGCAGTAGGCTTTGAAGGGACACTTCACCATGTTGGCCAAAGATATATGTAATGACATTTTGGAAGATTTCAAACACCTTCCCGGGGGTCGTAGTATGTGCTTTTAGGATGTTAGCAGCGGACCCAGTGCATCAAAGCATTATGGGAATGGAAGAATGGTTTAGTGTCGCTTTGACTCTCTGTCTGCTCCCTCTCTTTCTCTTTCTCTCTCTCCCCTCTATACTCTCATTCTTACAAATAGCCCCCAATTGCTTCCATATGCCAGTGGAAGGGTCTCTCTCTCTCTCTCTTTCTCTCCCTAGCCCAAAGGTAAATGTATGTATTGGCCCCTGAACCAATTTTCCCCTCACTGCTGCTGCTGGTGGGTCATATACTGTATAATACCCGCATGGCCCCCGGTTGGTTAAGTGCTCCGAGCAGCCAGTGGAGCCTGGCTGGCTTTTAATGGCCTCTGTCCCAAAAAACTCTCCTTCCCTTTCCCCCTGTCATGACACAAGAGCAGCTTTCTCTTTTTAAGGAGCGACCCTAGGGCTCCCTCTCTCTCCCTCTCTCTCTCTCTCTCTCTCTTTCTCTCTCTCTCTCTCTCTCTCTCTCTGTACTCATTAGCTCCAAATGGATTGAACAGTTGTGTGTGGAGTTCTGGTTTTGTTTAAGAGGACGATAGATACTGTACTGTGTGTGTGTGTGTGTGTGTGTGTGTGTGTGTGTGTGTGTGTGTGTGTGTGTGTGTGTGTGTGTGTGTGTGTGTGTGTGTGTGTGTGTGTGTGTGTGCGCGTGCAGCATTATGGATCGACTACCTTTTTTCACTGACGAAAAACTACATAAAAACTGTAAATAAACGAACACGGAGCTCCATGAAAATACACTAATTCTGATTTTGAAGAAATGAAATCATAGGGCATGAAGGCCTAGATTTTCGACACTGCTAAACCCCTTGTCCCTTAACTTCTTTGTCTTCATTTTTCAATAGTTAAGATGGCCAGTCTATAAGCTCACAACGTGTCAATAGATTGGCACATTGAACTAACTTCAAAACATTTTTCAAAATAGTAAAAAAGTTAGGGATAAGGGGTTTAGCGTGTAATGAAAATGGAGCCCTTAGTCGACTGAAACTAGGCTATAAGGCCATATTATTCCATATGCACTGTAGGCTTACAGCAACTAAGCTATTTAAGAGACTAAGGGCTCCATTTTCGTTACATGCTAAACCCCTTATCCCAAATCCCTTATTTCGTTTTTACTATTTTGAAAAATATAATATAAATGTAATATTTCAACATTTCAATCTATTAACACGTTGTGAGCTTGTAGACTGGCCATTTGAACTACTGACAAATGTTTTTTTTTTTAAATAGTTTAAAAAAGGCAAAGAAGTTAAGGGATAAGAGGTTTAGCGGTAATGAAAATGGAGCCCTAAAACTAGAATCTAAATTTGCTTGTCAAAATCACCGATATTCCACCCTGACTGCAAGGATGTGTGTGTGCGTCTGTATACCGTATCTATACCAGGGTGCATCTATAGCACTGTGTGAGCATAGTGCTATAGGGGGGTTATTTGCCAGTGGTAGTGGTGGTGGTGGTATAATCATGGCGTGGAACCGTGGAGTGCTCTGGCGTTGGTTGCACGTGTACGCTTTTCTTTGACGTACGTACGCGCAGAGGCTCTCAGCGAAACATGTTATTCTCTCTCTCTCTCTCTCTCTCTCTCTCTCTCTCTCTCTCTCTCTCTCTCTCTCTCTCTCTCTCGCCGTGTGTTATTTTGAGGGGAGACTGCAAAGCGCCGGCTCTCTTCCTCCTCGTCACCTCCCTGCTCCTCTCTTTCTGTCTCTCTCTCCAGGGGCGGATGTAACATTTCCCAATTGGGGGGCAGGAAAAATGGTATGGTGCGGTTCATCAATGAAGCCGCACCCATACCATTTTCGGTTACAGGACTTTTATTAGGCAAGTATAAGCATCAATAATAACATCAGTTGTTGTTGAAGTTGCAACAGACACGCAGCATGCATAAAGCTAAAGGTCTGACTCAGAGAGTTTTCTGTTTTCAATGATGAAATGCTGTTGCTTTAGAGTGGTGCCACAACTGTAGTTAGGTAGTAGCAGTAGTAGTGTTTCAAATCATTTTAAACACAAGAACTTTAATTTGAAATATCTTGGGTTGTTTTACGTTGTACATGTCATCGTGTTTGGTGGGTCAGTCAGGGCATTTAGGGAAGCATTGCCCCCCCCCCATGCCCATGCCTAGATCCGCCCGTGTCTCTCTGTCTGTCTCAGACCCGGGCTCTGCCTCTCTGTCTCGTTCTCTCCTCTCTCTCTCACACCCTAGACTAAATCAGGATCTTTGTAATAGCAGACTTTTCATCTCGGACAGAAATAACCAGCAACATTTTTGACATATTTTTTGGGGTGATGGTTTCCCTCTTTCTTTTTTTCCTTCTTCTTCATCTCTCTCTCTCTCTCTCTCTCTCTCTCTCTCTCTCTCTCTCTCTCTCTCTCTCTCTCTCTCTCTCTCTCTCTCTCTCTCTCTCTCTCTCTCTCTATAATGTCTGTTGAGGGGAGGCCATTGTGGTTCTTTGTCCTACAACATGACCGAAAGTATATATGGCATTCAGTGTGGTATATCTCTCTGTCTCCCTCTCTCTCTCTCTCTTTACCACTCCTTAGTTTCATATCGCCCGTCCTTGTAAAAAAAAAAGGAAAAAAAAGTGTGCCCTCTGAAAATGTACACCACCGTTGAAAACCCTGAGCGCTAATGTGGACCCCGGGAGGGTCCCGTTTTGGTCACATTCGGGCTACTCTGCACCTTTCCGACGCCGAGGGATTTCGCTGTGTTCCCGAACAGAGCTGAGTTCTGCCCTCGTTCCGCGGGGCTGAAAACAAGGTTATACGCCGATGAAAAGTGCCCTTCTTGTACTCAGCTGACACCGAAAGATGATGCCTCGCATTATTTTAAACACACGACAAGGGCGGGAGGAGGAGGGAAAAAAAGAAAGATGTGGTCTAAATCGAGTTTTTTAATGTGATAAACATGTTGTTTATTACCTAATTAAATTTTGTTCTATTTTTGACCCAGACATTTTTTGGGGGGGGTGGAGAAAGAAAGAGATGTTTGATGTGTCACGGAATGCAGGCTGTAATTTTTTGTTTTATTTATATTTTATTACGGCCTTACAGACTTTTCAACCTTTGAAGCGCACGATAGTTGCAGGCCGCGATTTTGATCGTGAGAATGTCGCTGTTTTCTGCCGTTTGGTTTGTGTTGATGTGAATGCGCATGGTGCGCAATGTTTTAGTAATGCTAGCTCTATCTATCCATCCATCCACAGTATCTAGCTCAGATAGTATCTGGCTCAGGAGAGCAGGTCGCCCAATGGCCTGTGGGTCGTCGGTTCGAATCCCCGGCTCCTGTCTACATGTCAAAGTGTCCTTGGGCAAGATCCACTGAAACGCAAATTAGCTCCTGGTGTGCTGGTGGTGCCTTGCATGGTTTCAGCCGCAATGGGTGCATCAATGTCTGTCTCTCTGTCCATAACTAGGAGCAATGAGGAGCCATTGTACGCCTTCCCGGGATCAATTAGGGGTTAAGATCAGGACCACACAGGGACAGATCGCTGGCCTGGCTTAGGATCCTACCTGGGCTTCACTATGACTGACTACCCGATGCGCGACACACATACAGGCACGCAGCTGGTTATAAATAAGAAGTCGGCCCGTCCGCCTTGTCCCGGATGGGAGCATATCTGTCAGAGAGGAATGCCAGTAAAGTGTGTGTGACGGCGAGACAACACAACGCGCTGCTGACAACGCGGCAAATGATGAACGTGTCATCAAACGTATGGGGGAAGGCGCGAGTCGGCCGTCGCGAGTGACGAATGTCCGTCGTCGGTCCCCGGATCATCAAAGGTTGCAGCGCAGCAAAGTGTGTGTTATGCTTCTGCAGTCTTGTGTGTATGCTGCTCAGGAGCCACTGGGCCTGAGCCCCGTTGGATAATCCTCCCCTTTATATGTTGGCAGCATAAGGAGAGATATAACAGGAAAACATTGAATAGAGCTTGCCGTATAAGCCCCCTCTCCAAACTGCCGTGGCGTGGACCACTGCCCCCGGACCACTGCTTGACAAACCTGCTGCGCTGCTTAAGACGGTCGGCCCACAGGTGTCGTCTACGCGACGACGTGTCTCGGTTGCTCGGCGCCCACGCACACTCCATGACGGGCGGGCGATGGAGGAGGAGGGGGGCGAGAGACAGAGAGAGAGAGAGAGAGAGAGAGAGGGAGAGAGTCTGGCTGTCATGCTGAAGTGTCACCCCTCCCACCCTTACCCCCCTACCCCCCTCTCTCTGCGCCCCATGCAGCCGGCACGGTAATTAAGTCCAGTAAACGACAAGGAGAGGAATTCTCCCAGGAGAAAGGACAAAATCCAGTCTGTGTCGATGCAGAGAGAGACAGGCAGACAGGCATGGGGTCCCTCCTGAGTTGGACAGTCAGAGGACGAGAGCGCAGCGGTCCATCCTGCATCCTGCTTATCCGTAATCGGGTAGCAGGGGGCAAGACAGAGAGAGAGCTCCAGACATCCCTCTCCAGAGCAACATTCAGTGACTTCGGAAAATGACACCAAATGGACCCTTACGGGTCCATTTGAGCTCACAACACTCGGTGGCCGATGCGGCACATTGTGTGCAATCGCTGTGCATGAATTCCCCTGAATGCTGCGGCACTGAGAGGTGTGAAATTTTTCACGTCGTTTCACCATCGTAAATGCTGCGTCCGTCATCTGGAGAAGGGCAGTTGTTTTACAGACGGGTAGAAAAAGGGCAGGGGTCGAAGCCCCCTCTTTTGATGTGTACGTGCATGTGCACATAGACAGATCTAGAAATGATGGGCCCTTGATAGAATTTTCCTCCCGACGCAGCACATAGTGTCACACGCATCAATTATGACATACAGTATAGGCGTGCGATATTCACCTGCATTTCTTTTGGGCTTATTTTATAACCCCACACAAAATGAATAAGCCCCTTGTAAATAAAAGGACCGTGTGCGCCACTAGCTCAGGGGCCCCTGCATGGGCCCAATGTGCCCGTTGGATAATCCTCCCCTGCGTGTGCACCTCCCTGCTCCTAGATAAAGGAGCATCAGATACAGTACAGGCAGATAACGGGATGATCTCTCGTGGGAGACGTCCGGCAAAGCGGACACGTTTGCGGAGTGAATGATTTCCCAGCGGGGTCAAGTTAAGACGTGAAGACAGAAAAGAGTCATAGGTTGCTTCCCACGGAGGGAGGGAGGGAGGGAGGGAGCAACGATCGCGCCGTTAATGATTTTCTCTCCGCCATGCAGGGACTGAAATAGCCCCTTCCTCCTCCTGGCGAAGCTATAGCTCCCCACGCGTAACCCAAGGAGGGGAAACGGAGACGGAGCGAGGGAGGAACTCGAGTCCGCGGAGTAGCTTAATGTCATCTGGCCATGACGGCAAGGAGGTTTTAAGGTTACGCGGACGGACGTCAAATCTGCACAGTCCCACCTCCACCTTGGCGCAACTTAACACAAGGTGTGCCGAGGACGTGGAATTCTGTTTCATCGTTTCTCTAGAATGATAGCAGTGCTCAAATACAGAGAGATATCACTTTTGGGGTCGTGCAGATGTCTTGCCGGTTCAATTCTGCTTGGAGACCTGTGTCACACAATCTGAAGTTTTAGTCACTGTCTTGACCATTATTTATATTACTTCCTTTTTTTGTAATGTTTTATAGCATTACCTATGCTGTTCAGACTGATGCGCTTGTTTTACAGATGATACTGGATTACTGAGGCACTACACATACGCCATTTTTGTGAAATTGGTGAAATGTGTACATTTCACCATCTTTATGAAATTGGTGAAATGTGTACAAGTGGACCCTAGCGGGTCCAAAAATTGGACCTGCTAGGATCCGCTCTTTCACATGTGTGAACCGAACCACTCCAACATCATTACATGTGTGAACAGAATCCCGTGCAACCACACACACAGTCTGAACCTGACATCGGGGAAAACACTGGCCCCTAAAGGAGGGGCTGTGCGTGTGCAGCACACAGTCCAATTCACACAGCCCTGTCAGAGCTGAGGCCATTGTGCATTGTGATGCTTCAAAACGGCACAACACAACACAACACAACACAACACAACACAACACAACACAACACAACACAACACCAGCAGAACTTTTGAAAGGCAACAAAATTGGCCTCTGGGCCCGAGTTAATTATGGGGCCTAAAACCTCTAGGTTGAGCCGGTCATCTTCTGATAGATGTGATTTATGGATGGACGGATGGATGAGAGAGAGAGAGAGCGAGAGAGAGAGAGAGAGAGAGAGAGAGAGAGAGAGAGAGAGCGAGGGAGAGAGAGAGAGAGAGAGAGAGAGCGAGGGAGAGGGAGAAGGAGAGAGAGAGAGAGAGAGAATTTGAAATGGCTTTTGTACCTTTTTCAAAATAGACGCTCGGTGTGGGACCAGTCTGGACTGAACCCCATAATGAGACAGCTTGTGTGTGTGTGTGCGTGTGTGTGTGTGTGTGTGTGTGTGTGTGTGTGTGTGTGTGTGTGTGTGTGTGTGTGTGTGTGTGTGTGTGTGTGTGTGTGTGGCTATGTTTATGTGTGGCCTCGCCTGTAAATGTATGCGTCTGTATGTATGCTTTTTTTCATGTCTGTGGTTGCATCTCTGTGTCTTCGGTATATATTCTGTCGTGTGTGCGTGTGTGTGCGGGCGTGTGCATGTGTGTGCTCGAACGTATCTATCTATCTGTGTGTGTGTGTGTGTGTGTGTGTGTGTGTGTGAGTGTGTGTGTGAGTGTGCGCGCGCGCACTCGTCCATTCTGTGGGTTGGGGCTGTCAGGGCGGATGTAGAAAATTATAAGGTGTTTTCCCCCAATGCGCCCCGGAGATGTCTGCCCCCCTCTCTCTCTCTCTCTTTCTCTCGCTCTCTCTCTCTCTCTCTCTCATTCCCTCCAGTTTTCTCATGGAACCACAACTACCGCAGGCCCTAAGTACAGTCTCGATGTCGGGTACATGTGTGTGTATGTGCGTGCATGTATGTTTCCCTTCCTTGTTGCTTTTTCTATCTCCTTGATTGTGGCTCACACGAACAAGACACATCTTTACACACGCACGAGCACACACACACACACACACACACACACACACACACACACACACACACACACACACACACACACACACACACACACACACACACACACACACACACACACACACACACACACACACACACGAGCACACACACACACACACACACACACACACACACACGTTTGCGCGTGCGAAAGTGCAGAATGCACCCCTATTCTGACAGCATTCCATTCTCATGTCTTGTCCGGTAAGACATGGTTTGATGTGTGTCACCACAATGTTTGTTTGCACATCCTATCCAAAACGTCTTAGAGTACAATGTACCATACTGACTCAGTACATAACAATGTAACATACTGAGTCAGTACACAACAATGTAGCATACTAAGTACACAACAATGTACCATACTGAGTAAGTAGGCCTACACAACAATGTACAATACTGAGTAAGTACGCAACAATGTAGCCATACTGAGTCAGTACACAACAATGTGCCAAACTGAGTCAGTACACAACAATGTGCCATAGATTCTATTTTGGCGTGTTGGTCATCTGTCTACTAGCTGCAGATTCTGTTTGTGTGTTGGTAAATGGTAAATGGTGCATTTATATAGCGCCTTTATCCAAGGCGCTTTACATTGATTGTGCATCACATTCACCCATTCACACACACATTCATAAACGATGGCAGTGGAAACCATGCAAGGTACCTACTAGCACATCAGGAGCAATTAGGGGTTAAGTGTCTTGCTCAAGGACACTTCGACACTAACTCTGCGGGAGCCCGGGATCGGGGACACGCCACCTGCTAAGTCTTGATCGAACCGGCAACCTTGTAGTTACCATCCGGTTACTCTACCTCTGAGCCACTGCCGCCCGTTGGACATCTGTAGTCTACTAGCTGTAGATTCTATGTTGGTGTGTTGGTCATCTGTAGTATACTAGCTGTAGCTATGTTGATGTGTTGGTCATCTGTAGAATACTAGCTGTAGCTATGTTGATGTGTTGGTCATCTGTAGTTTACTCACTGTAGATTCTATGTTTGTGTGTTGGTCATCTGTAGTCTACTAGCTGTACTGTATGTTGGTGCATGTATTGGTCATCTGTAGTCTAGTAGCTATAGATTATATGTTGTGTTGGTCATCTGTATAGTAGCTGTAGATTCTATGTTGGCGTGTTGGTTAACTGTTGTGCACCAAGCTGATCTATTCTATCAACGCCTTTCAATGAGGAACCATGTGGGAAAAACTTCACGTGTGCAGGCAAATACAGCACATCAACAAGTTGACTATAGGGGAGACACGTTGACTATAGGGGAGATTGTACCACTATGGGTGAATGATTTGGAAATAAAATACCATAGCATTGTTTTCAAGTAGTTTTCAGGGTTATTGTTCAAGTTCACCGCATGATGCATGTTTGGGGGGGGGGTGCGAGAGGCGAGAGCATACTGTGTTGCACAGAATTACAGCAACCTAAGTGACTTCAATAACAAAACAGCCCCAAAAATGTTTTACATTTCAATGCACCGACCCAGTAAATCAACCACACTGCTATTTACTCTCCCTCCGCCCTAGTCCACAAGTTGATAGATGGAATAATAACATTTAAGCTGTGTGCATGACATGTGTGCACGCATGCGTGCGTGCATGCCTGCGCACTCGATTGCATATTTGCGCCAGCACGCATTTTCCACAAATAATTATGCAATGACAGCACTTTGTGTGTGTGTGTGTGTGTGTGTGTATCTGTGTGCAAAAACAAAAAACCCATTCATCATCAGACCATTGAGAAATATGTCACACGCCTTAGCTGGAGTTGCATGTTAATGGAAGCCTTAGCGTTACACAGCGGTTATGTGAACCAGCATTATTGTTTCATATCGTAGCCTATCTGGTTCTTGCAGTATGCTACTACTTCAGAGAGACAGCATTCCGTCCTGATTGGATGAAAGGCTTTTCTCCCAAAGCCCAAGCTGAAACTTCAAACTGATCTTGCGCTTCGCGCCCTGCACTGGAGCTCTGCTGTCAATGCAAGTGGATGGGCGGGACTCTCTATTATTATTATACTCTATTATAGAACTCTAATACCAACTGAGGGGCTGCTGGCAAATCAGTTGCTCCCGTTCATCGACCAAACCCCAACTCTTACTCTCATTGGATAATACGTCTTGGTACCTAGAGTAACTGGCAACACGCTTTAATCTTGTGTCTCACGCTTCACGCCTGCACTGGAGTCCTGCTGTCAATGCAAGTGGATGGGCGAGAGTGGTTTTGGAACTGTTAGTTAATGTTAGTTCTAAACAGCCAATAGCCGTCTCTGTTCAGCTGTAGCATTGGAGTCAACGAGGACTGTCGCTACTCTCTCTCATTATACTGTAGTCTATTGTTACCAAAGTAAATTGACAATGCAAGGCCAGACCAAGTGACACAGTGCAATCAGAGAGTGGGGTGCATTGATGGGCTTGGAACCAGGCTAGAAACTTGGGCTTTGTGACCCCAGGGGCTCACTGGGAACAGTGAGGAAATCCTTACATGGTCACCATGCTTTATAGTAGGGAGGATTAGCCAAAAATATGAAGAAGAAGAAGGAAACGCAGAGAAACGTGATGACTTTCAGATCTCTGATTAGATCTCCTATGGTCTGTGAATGTTTCCCCAGATGGATGGATGTTAGGGCTTCAGGTGTACAGTGTGTGTGTGTGTGTGTGTGTGTGTGTGTGTGTGTGTGTGTGTGTGTGTGTGTGTGTGTGTGTGTGTGTGTGTGTGTGTGTGTGTGTGTGTGTACGCGTGTGTACGTGTGCGTGCGTGTGTGCATGCACACGTGTCTGCATGCAAGTCCACACGTTCCGAATGTATGTTTGTACGTGGTTGATGTTGAGGTATGCATATTATACATGCAGAAATAATAATTCCGTGTCCATGATGTCTGTTGCGTGTGTGTGTGCATGTGCGTGCGTCTGCGGGGCTTGGGTTCCGGCACGATGACGACGACCACAGCGCGCGCGCGCGCGCGCGTGTGTGTGTGTGTGTGTGTGTGTGCGTGCGTGCGTGTGAGAACGGGGACACGCCACCTGCTAAGTCTTGTCAGTCAAATGAGAGACGGTTCGGTTCCGCCATTCGCCCTGAGCCAGAGTCACATTACATGCATCCCTGCTGAGACCGAGAGAGAGAAGGGACGAAAGATGGACAGACAGACAGACAGACAGACAGACAGACAGACAGACAGACAGACAGACAGACAGACAGACAGACAGACAGACAGACAGACATGGGAACCGTTTGCATCACAGCCAAGACTGTTTTTCATAACAGTTGCAGCCATTTTGCAAACTATGTCACAGTCGTGACGGTTTGCATAATGGTTGAGGGTTAAGGTTAGGTTTAGGCATAGGTTTTGTTTTAGTTTATGTTGTTGTTGTTGTTGTTGTTGTTGTTGTTTTAGTTATGTTTAGGTTTGTGGTATAAGACTTCAGTGTTTTGTATCTTAGAACATGATGTATGGGTACAATACAGAGACTGTTTGCATTCGCCATCTTTGTTGAAGAAGAGTCTGTCTACCTGTATGTCTGAGATAACTAATCTTAATTATCTATCTGGTTTAAACCCTGTGGAAATGTTGTATTAAGTTTTACAATCCATTGCTTTTCTGCAAACTTCCTCTCTCCCTCTGTCCACGTTTGGTCGGATTCTAATCCACACACTTCCATTGCCCCAATTCCATGTCCCAAAAAATGCTGTACTATTAGCGACATCTCCTTGGCATTTTTTATGTTATATCTATGCTGGTTAAGTCTGTCTGCTATTGTGTTTCTGGTTTCCCCTACATATTGTAGCTTACATTTGTTACATGTGATTAGATACAGTTTTTTGGACGCAGTTATGTTTTGTTTTATCCCAGTCCAGCGGCTCCGGCTCTTGACTTGTACAAATTATTCGATTTTGTCCCGCTGCGTTTTTGAGTTTGACATCCCTGGCCTAACCATTGAAACTTGCAACAGGTTGCAACATGGTAGCATCCCGGTTGCAACTAGCCATAACCAGACTGGTCGTTGGATACTACTGGATCTTGTCCTTCCTGGATGTTGGGGCTGTTGTTGTGCACCTACAGTAGGAGACATCCACCACACAGTCACCACAGCATCATACACACATTCTGTCGCACACCTCGCGTTACGCTTGTGTGTGCGTGTGCGCATGTGCGGCAATCAGTGCCAGACTGGTCCTCCAGATGAGTGTTTAGTGGTGAGCGAGTGGGCATTCTGGGACGCAGGCATGCATAATAACTGGAGGCCCCCCGAAACTGGGCGGAAAAGAGTGTGTCTGTGAGTTGCATGTGTGCATGCGTGTGTGCACATGCACTCGAGTGTACATGCGCACATGTAAGCGACACCACCGTCACTCTCTCTGAGCAAGTTGTTTTTTTATGTCTGTATTTCTCTCTCTTCTTCATCGCTTCCCCTGTCATTATTACGCCCCCTGTCTCTCTCTCTCTCTCTCTCTCTCTCTCTCTCTCTCTCTCTCTCTCTCTCTCTCTCTCTCTCTCTCTCTCTCTCTCTCTCAGGAATGTGCCACACGTTATTTTGGAGATCTGGTATTGGGGTCAAGCAGGAGTAGAGAGGAGGAGGATTGGCGGTAGTGGCGGGTAGTGGTGACATTCGGCAACACACAGTGAAACCTCCTTCTACATGCCTTGATGGGGTTTAGGATGTGGTCACGCTTTTCCCTTGTTTAGGCTGCAGAGTGTCGCACCCGCGTTGGTGGAGCGTATATACATATTTAAATACTATATGTTCGGACACTCTTCGGGTTATAACCGTTTTTGCTACACAGCACACGCATTAGTGCACGTCTAGTGCGGCATTAAGCGTTTTCAGTGTGGTCTTTGGAACAGTTTTCGTTTAATCTTAGTCACAATTGTGTCTCCCTGGAATGTGCAGGGTACCCTTGAAGCACCACTTCACCACAATGTATCTTCATATAATATTAGGGCTGTTGAATGCTTCAAGTTTTTAATCTGATTAATCACAGCTTCAAAATCAATTTAATCATGAATGATTAATCACCATTCAAACTATTTTGACAATATGCCATGTTTTCGTGTAGGATTTGACCTACAAGCCCCCAATGCCTGTATCTCCCTCCAGCTGTACTATATGGCTCTGGTGAGAAAATGCTCAGTGAGTTGAGTCAGTGTGCGCAAAATTTAATCAGATTAATCAACATTAACAACAAAATTAATTTCATCCCATTAACTTGTTATTTTCAACAGTCTTCTATAATATACATGATAAAATATCAACTTTTATCTAAGTCTCATACAATAAGGTCCTTTGTCCACCAGTCGACTTTGAGGCTAAATGGGGAGTTTTAGTGATGGAGTGACCTAGGTGATGGACATTGGACTTGTCTTTATGTCTCTGTATATAATCTTTGTATGTAATTCTTTGTTGTATCATGTCAAATGTGTAAATGTGTTTCTGCATGGCTGTTGCGTTGCAAGACAAATTTCAGTGAAAACTGACTGAGTAAAGGACTATACCATCATCGTATCGTATCGTATCGTATCGTATCGTATCGTATCGTATCGTATCGTATCGTATCGTATCGTATCGTATCGTATCGTATCATATATCATATCGTATCAACAAGGCTCTATCCTTCTGAGCTTGTAGGTCAGTCAGGTTGTGAGTGTCTGTGTGTCCAAGACACATGTTGGGTTGCAAGACAAATTTCAGTGAAAACTGACTGAGTAAAGTACTATATCATATCATATCATATCATATCATATCATATCATATCATATCATATCATATCATATCATATCATATCATATCATATCATATCATATATCATGTCATATATCATATCAACAAGGCTCTATCCTTCTGAGCTTGTAGGTCAGTCAGGTTGTGAGTGTCTGTGTGTCCAACACAATAGAGACGTATGGAAAGGTTGGAGTGCACAGTGACACAGTAAGTGGTCTGGGTCTTGGTTTCTAGTGTGGTGCGTGAGCGGGGTTGAGCCTCCCGGGGTGCGCACAGGAAACTATAAGGCCATGTGCACTTCCTGTCAGAGCTGTCAGTCAAGTCACCGAGACAAACGAGAGTTCCAGCCTGCGCGTTGTGCTGCCGACTGTTGTCACGGCAACCAAACCCGCACCTGCGACTGTGCTTATGGCGATGGCAAAAGCAAATGTGTGCTTGCGCGTGTGTGTGTGTGTGCGCGTGTGCTTGTGTGTGCATGCAACAGACAGAGAGAAAACTAGATATTGAGAGAGATATGCTTTGTTCACACAAGCATCGAGAGCAGCTATGAAGTAAACCGCAGTCACCGTTGAAGTGTTAGCTCGTCGATGGCATGAAGGCCTAGATTTTCGTTACCGCTAAACCCCTTATCCAAATTAGATTGGCACGTTGAACTATTCCAAAAAGTTTATCAAATTAGTAAAAAAAAAGGGGAAAAAGGGGTTTAGCGTGTGACGAAAATGGAGCTCGAAGTGTCCATCCGTTCATGGAAGCAACGAGCGAGGAAACTATCGGCAAATTCAAGTTTATTTGAAAACATTAATCATCGCATGATGATTTTCTTACACTTCGAGACAAAGCAGGAGGTCGACTCTATTAATTGACAACAGAAAAACAAATAATCGACTATCAAATTGACTGTCACCTCACGGCACTAAAAAGAGTCCCAGACAGTCGTTCAATTTTGGATGTGGCTGCTGCCAAGCAGGAAACTTTGATTTTACCCCTTTCAGGGACCCCTTTGGTGTCTTTGGCACTTTGATTGATTATGTCACAGTGGTTATAGTAGGCCTTTGTCGACTGTGTGAGCGTTAATGAATACGGAACACAAGTTCCATTTCCGTAGTTCCTGACATACAGTAGTATGATTCCCACCTGGCTATCACGGACAATTTCCATTTTTTTTTGCTAGTTCGCCACACAACGGCAAGCGCTAGGAGCGTCAGTTTGGCATCTTTTTGTTAGTGTGAAGTTGCGAACCAACACATTCTCTTCTCACTACGCAGGCGGAAACGTGGGTGGATGTGAGTTATGTTATGTCATGTACACACAGCGTTCCGACTCTTCACTCTTTTCCAGATCTTTTATTTCTCCTGAAGGTTTTCTGAAATCGCAAAAGTTTCAAATATACAATTTATAGATCATTGAAACATTTGGGCAGTAAGCTCTGCATCACATTACTGTAAACAGCATGCACAGTAATCTTGTTTTGACTGGGGTGCAGCCTCGAGACTAGAGCTGACACGACAAGTTTAATTATGTTTTACCCTTCTTTTTTAACTATATATAATGAAAACCCTGTAAAGGTTTATTAACAGTTAAAACATCTTTGCAAATTAAGTTCTCAGATTTGGAATTAGCTCTTCACTAAGCCCCTCCCCAATCCGGTCTTGTCCAATAGGCACGTTGGAAGAGGAAAGCTTGACCAGGAAAGCTTGACCTGGATAGCAACAGTTGCTAAAGTATGTGGATTGGCATTGGACAGTGAACAAACCCCACCCCAAAGGGTGGGGCTTAGTGAAGACCTCATTGCTTAGGCCTACATTTCTACATGAATATAAACATTATAACCATGTAAAATGAAATGGGAGTTAAATGACCTCCTTGTCGCTGTAGTGGGACTCATCAAATGTCCCTGGGACTAATGTAAAAAAAAGACCCTCCCCGCATCCCGGGACTCATTGGATTGAAAACCACTTTACATCACTGTGTGTATACCCTATTGGCCTGAATATAAAACTCCCTTTTTTCAGTGGAAATATAAAACAAAAACAGGGTCTTATAATCGGGGATTTGACACTCAATGTTTTCTTTCCACAAATGAATACTGAAAGATGGCTGTCGGCACAATAAATGGTATGACACCTTGGCAAATGTCCCCTTTGTACTGATTTTCCAATGCCAGGGCAGGTGAATTTCTGAAGCAGCAACTCGGACAACACCGAGTTTGACCAGTGGCTTCTGAAAGTCGTCTTTAAACGGCACTCCCTCCTCTGTTTCAAATGTTTTTTTTGTCTTAGGTAGGTTCGTGGTCCTTTGAAATCCCGGCTTTGAGAACGGATCTTACAATCCGCATTCCCCGGAGTTTGGGACGAGGCCCACCAGGCTGGCAGGCGTCCCAAGAAGTCACGGCCGGTGTGTTGTTGTTATAAACGCAGCGACAGACAGCCAGATGTGTGTAAGGGGGAAAAAAACGCACGAGTGCCTAGACTAGGACGTGAACTTTATTTTGAGGTGTGTGTGCGTGGTTATACATAGCTTGAGGTTGTTTTAGGATGGCTTTCAGACACTTTGTTAAGCAAATCTTTCAGCGAATTTCCGTGGCTTTTTTCCTCCACCCCGACACCTGTGCGTTGCGTAGTGTGCGGCGGCAGCGGGCGGCGGTGTGGAGGTTGGCGTGAGACGCAGGCAGGCAGGCCGGCCGGCGGGTTAGCCGCCGCGCCACACAGCGAGAAGAGAAGACAGACAGACAGACATAGGAGAGGCTGAGGTGCCAAGCCAAACCCCAACGTTTGGCGACGTGACAGAGAGCCGCTACACTACAGCGCCGCAGTTCCTCGCAGCCAGCCTTGCAGAAAGAAAAGCCAGCCTCTGGCGCTTGTGCTTCCAAAGATAAACATGTGTAATTCCAACGAGTTCCAATTATTTCTCAGCTGCCGCATTTTTTTGTGCCTTTCAAGTCGTTTCAAAGTGCTTTCCTTTAGTACGCGTACGTACGCGCTGGCACACCACCGCAGTTATGCCGTGTGTGTGTGTGTGTGTGTGTGTGTGCGTGTGCGTGTGCGTGTGCGTGTGCGTGTGCGTGTGCGTGTGCGTGTGCGTGTGTGTGTGTGTGTGTGTGTGTGTGTGTGTGTGTGTGGCCCACCTGCCGGTTGACAAGACAAAGTCACACACACTCACATAATGTAGCACCTGTGATGAAATAGATACACACAAATACATACAGTACACAACATTATATCATTAACACACACGCACGCACGCGCGCGCGTACACACACACACACACACACACACACACACACACACACACACACACACACACACACACACACACACACACACACACACGTACATGCACACATCTAAAAAGCATGCAACCACACATGCGTCAGCTGGACAATTTAGCTGTATTTAGAAGCCAAATGAGCCCTATAGTGCACACTTACGCACACACACACACACACACACGTACGCACGCACGCACATACACACACACACACACACACACACACACACCACACACACACACACACACACACACACACACACACACACACACACACACACAGACACACACACACACACACACACACACACACACACACACACACACACACACACAACACACACACACACACACACACACACACACAAATGCACCTACAGGTATGCCTGAATGCAGTACTCTAGCTGTTGCTGCTTTCCTTTCCATGCTCCATGCCTTATTTGTAACATGTCATTTCATATACTGCATAACTCCACGAATGTGATATATACGTTTGGAATAGCTGTGCTTTACTGTAGCCTATACTTTACCTCATTGTTTTTTCCTGAAATTGTTTTTCTCTCTCATCGTGTTTGACGCTCACTTTGAATCAAATCACCAATTGCGAGCTTGTAAATCTGGCATTCTTTCTGGTGCCCGTCTACATGTGCAAATGACATGTTTTTGTGTGTGTGTGTGTGTGTGTGTGTGTGTGTGTGTGTGTGTGTGTGTGTGTGTGTGTGTGTGTGTGTGTGTGTGTGTGTGTGTGTGTGTGTGTGTGTGTGTGTGTGTGTGTGACGCCCTTGTGTGGGAGCTTAATTGCGACAGCTCCGTAGAGTGGCAGACATGGCAACAGAGCATCACCACTCGAGATGTGAATGCGCTTCTCTCTCTCTCTCTCTCTCTCTCTCTCTCTCTCTCTCTCTCTCTCTCTCTCTCATTCGAGGACCCTCGTCGCCCAGGCGAAAGGGGGCAAGCTCATTTCATTCCATAACCAGCCACCGCAACACGTGTGGTTCTCGAACCAGTGGTCTGGGGACCAGAATGGACCCGCGTAGATCTTTAAAGGGAATTCCGCCCATTTTCAACATTTTCAACCAAATGGACCCACAAGTGTCGCTAGGGTCCAACCGCTAGGGTCCATTTGGTTCACATTTGTGCAGCCTCAGGAATTTTTTGAAAACGGAGGGGGAAGACCCCTTTAACTCTTGAAAGCGAAACAGTTTTTCAAGACAAAAAAAGATGAAGTTATTAATGTTTTAAACCAATCGGGTTTACAAACACAATGGTTGTGCACAATGGTTGTAAAGTTGCCTCTGATCTTTAATCTAGGCTACAGTAAGCTCACACAGTTAGACACAGATGGTCTGAGAGGCTTAAATGTCTTCAAATGGCAGTCCAAGGCACAAAAGCAAGAAATAATGTACCTTTTTACACGAAAAGGGTTGAGAGACTGGGGGAGGATTAAGCTCAAATGAATCACTCATCATCAATCAATCTTGAGGGTTGGTGCTTGAGTACAGACAAACGAATGCTTCACCGTAAAAAACCCAACAACTAGAACATTGACTCAATTAGAAGATTGCTGGGGCAAGTTGAAATAGACCATTGGCTCAATGTTTTGATGGTGCTATTATTGGGAAAGCCAGTTAAAAAATGTTTGTACAATTATTTAAAAAAAATATTGAGTTAGGTGATAAATTGTTGTTGGGTGAACACCCACAATGACTGATATTGACTCAACTAACATACAGTTATTGAGTGAATTTTTTTTGAACAAGTTGGTTCAACAAATTCAAACAATGTGGGCGGAGTCAGACAGAGACGGAGGCAGAACAAGGCAGCCATTGTTGTGTGCAGCAAATAGCACCACAGACACAGCCAAATGAAGCAGAACATTATTAGAATTTTATATCAGTAGTCTCTATCAGTGGCAGAAACCGAGAGAACCCTCTGAAGCACTCCGTCCCTTTCGTCTGGAAAAGCGTTGCGACGAGGTAAGAAACACTGCGTTTGCTTCTTCAACATGTTATGCTAGCGAGCTAGCCAGTTAGCTGACCTAGCTGTTGCTTCCCAACTCCAGTAAGTTTAATGTTGTTTTTCCCTGTGCGGTGTGCGCCCCGGCCCCCGCCTCCCGGTTCGGCACGCAGTTTAGGCATAGTTTTACTGAGCTTAGGTTTAGGTTAATTGTTAGGTTTAGGCATAGTTTTAACTAGTGGGCTAACTTAGCCAGCTCACTAGCGTTAGCCGCATTCACATTAGCCACCGAGATAGTTTTGGCGCCAGATGCGGGTGCTGTTGGTTAGTTAGTTTGTTGGCTCACTTTTAGCTTAGCTAGCTGAAAAAAACGACTTATAAAATTGAATATAGCCCCCCTCAGTTGTGAAGCTCACGTCTAGCTTGGAAAGCCAGTCCTGAAGGCTTTAATAACTTATACCAGTGGTTTTCAACAGGTGGTCCGCGGACCACCAGTGGTCCTTGAAAGGGTTTCAGGTGGTCCCCAGCTAAGTTGGTTAAGCAGATGTAACTCTTGAGAACGTAAAAATGAAACCAAATGGACCCTTGCGGGTCCATTTGGTTTCATTTTTACACTCTCAAGAGGTAAAATATCCATCATCTGAATTAGCCATTTTGGAATGTATCTTTTGCTTGTTTTGTTTCCCAAATCCAGCCAGGAATTGTGAAAAAAAAAAATCTTTAGATTTGGGGTTTGTGGGGGCTAGAATATTCTCAAATTGTGGGCTGTGGCTCAAATCCTGAATAAATGGTGGTCCCTGGAGTAAAAAAGGTTGAAAACCCCTGCGTTATACCTGTTGTGATTTATTTCATTTCATATTAACCTGCACTAAGAAAACGTTTATGATGCTTTCTTTTATTTTGAAGATGAAGTTAAGGAAATTGATATGTTGTTGAAAACATCCTAAAAACGAATTGCACTATTTACAGTCAAAACAGTTAAAAGAAAGAAGAGTTAGCCTACTGTTTACACTTAAAACGAAGCAATTACTTGAAATACTATTATTATTTGATGTTCTGAATACTTGACAGTATTATTTCTGCACATAATGTTCTTATTTTGTTCTAAAAGAAAATACGTTTTTGCACACTCTTATTGTGAAGGCGTATACCGGAAGTAGAACTTGTGTTTACTCTGTGTATTCTCACTAAGCAAAAAGAAGAAGAACGAACACAAGCTACGTAGCTTGTTTTCACTCATTGAAACAGTGATATTCATTTGCACAGAGACTGAACGATTCCACGTGAAACTTTGCCACTTTATATTTTTGTTTATCACAGTTTTTGTACCACATCGTTTTGTGCCTTTTTTACTGCAAGAGAAGTCAGTAAACTTTGATTGATTCTTCATTACCTCTGGTGCCGTTTTTTCATACTTTAAGAACTTTCACTTTAATACCAATACGTGTGTTTTTGTTTGCAGGGCCTTTCCCCAGTGCTGTTTTGGCATTCCATTGATTCTGCACTCACTGGACTTGTATCTGTAAGTACCTGTATCCTACCTCTGTCGTTCAAACCATCGTTCACTCTGACAGTGTACACATGGAGCAAAATGGACCGCTGTCCAAATAAGTTGTTTGGCATTAAGGAAAGCACCTTTTCCTTGAAGTATTGTGCAGCACTATTTTTCTTATGTCAATGCATTTGGTTCCATTTGTATGGTGTCAGATTTACAGACTTGTACCCTTACAAGTCTGTAAATCTGACACCATACCATACATTTGCCCAGCACCCAACTAGTGAACACAACATGTCTACAAGCTCACAATGCACCTTGAAATAAATTGGCTGTGCCATCTTAGCTGTGTTTTTATTTATTTGTGTTCTGTCATCTCAGCCCATCACAGGTCTGCTATGAAGAGTTCCCTGCCAGCACATTGTCCCCATTAACTACCTGGCCTATGTAAGTATCACCCACGTGTCACCTATGCATTATTATTATTATTATTATTATTAATCTGAAAAATCTCCCATTAAACAAAACCAATTGTTATTGTATTTTATATCACTTTATTCCTAGTTTGCCCCTGTTAGATCAAGGAATATCTACTTTCATGTTGATTGCACCATATAGGGTCTACCTTTGAGAAACCCTGGTTCCTGGGCCTCAATCACCCCATAAGTTGACTGTGCAGCCCCTGGCTTCCATCTTAACTTTTTGTCATCTCTCTACCCATGGCAGTTTCTTCTGCTGGCCCAGAAATACATCCAGTACGCTGTAGCGAGCCAGTACAGACCTGCACTGCCTACTATTACTTGCACCCTGTAAGTATCTGTCACATGTCTATTGTCAAATAATTATCTGTATTTATTTTACACCACTGTTTATATTAACGAATGCACATTATAAAATACCACTTTTTTCCTACTTAGTCTGTGTCTCATAAGTAGGAAGACTGTGGGCAGTTCTGAAATCCGTCTTCCAGTGACAGCATAGTTCAGACTTTTTAAAAAGAATATTCTTTTGAAAAAATATTGATAGTATTAGTATCCAGAGGACGGGGCCTTCCATTTTCGCATTGCAAATTTTCAGGAATAGAAAGCCTGCAGATTCTAATAGCTTGTTTTCCTCATCAATGTCACTAGAGGACGACTTTCTGAACTGCCCACAGCTCTACTGAGAGTAGAAAAAATAGATATTTTATCATGTACATTAGTTGGGACCTATTATATTGAAAAGTGGCAAAGTGGTCCTTTAACACTAGCAACCGTTTCTGAACCTAGACATATCTTATTAAGTCATGGTTGTTAATCTAATTTCATGGACCCTATCTTCGATCAAATGTAAGGTGCCATTTGACCTCACTGGCCAGTTAGTTTGCCTGGCTTATATCTTAGCAGAGTTATGTTTAATCATTATTTTTTCTGTCATTTTTCTCTAGGCCCAGTGTCACGTTTGGCAGGTCAACAGTTAAGTTGCGGCTACTGGCTCTGGCAACCTCGCATGCACAATCGGGCAACCTCGTGTGTACGTCCAGCGGCCCAACAAGCTGTCACATCTAGTCAAGAACCAAGCAAACAAGTAAGACTGTGGATGCAGTGTTGCCAGTGCGAATTTTCGCATTCTGTTTTTTTTATACCCCAACATTAAATAAAGGGCATGTTGTTTCATCTTTATCTTATTGTTGTGCAGGTATATGCAGAATTCAAAAAGAATTGCGGGAACGTTCACCTCCTTGGATGAGTACCGTAGCTCACCACCCCAGTCATGAGACACGAAGAACTCCAAAGAGTCTAGATGAGGTAAAATGGAGAATAATGTACACATGTCTTAACCATGTGAACCTGGGTGTTCAGATTTCCTCACAGTTAAAGTGTTACATTGTGGCATTGTGAGCTTGACATTCTGATTTTTCAGTAGTAACTATTTTCAGTATACATACAGTAGATGTGTATGCTGTTAAAATGATTCAGCCTATAGAATCTAGACGTGAAATGAGCTTGCCCACTTCATTCGCACATTATGTCTGAAGGAGTGAAGCATTTCATTGCTGTTTTTTGTTTTAAATTGTTCCTGTTTACTTTGTCATGGTTTAGCACTTTGATTTTACAGATGTTGTATGAAATGGCTATAAAATACAAGTGACTTGACTTGCCCTCTGTATCCAGACAGAGATCATCAAACATTGGAGGGTGTCAAAGTTCTGCAGTATTACCGGGGAGAAGACTGAGTTGAGAGAAGGGTGGGAGAAGACCGAGCTTTTCAAGACCTGCAGGTAAATCAGAATTTCAAGGAGAACATCCATCCGTCAATCAATATCGTCAATATTGATTTTAATTTCCTTTTTATTAATGTGCTCCAGCTATAGCCAGACGGCGTGGTCGAAGCCTCAAGTCCCATGCCAACGTGTATCCTGCAAGTTGTGGGGCCTCCATGAAGCAAGCTGCGTCGAGAGCTGCAGTTGTCCTTGATGGGGGGGCAATTCTGTGACAACCTACCAGATCCCCCGACTGCCCTTGGAGTTTCTATTCGGTTTCATCTTTGCTGTCAACATCGCTTATCCCCTGGAGTGGTTAAACGTCTTTGAGGTAATGCAGAAGTTGTTAATGTATGCTGAGAAACGTGGACAAACCGACAAAACCCTCAGCTGTGGTGTCTTCTTGCGATGTACTGCAACATGACTACCTCACTTGGCAACGAAACAGGTTTTGTTTATCTGCCTTGCTCATTGGCACACCACCAGGCATGCTTTGAACATTAAGCCAAACTTGAGTATTGTCTATGAAGGTTTGCAACAGTGCATGTCTTTCGCAGTGTCCAAAAACCCTAATTGATATTGGCATATTTTCTGTAAACCCTCTTGCAAAGATGTAGCTCTATGGAAATTTACCATTTTCTCTGTGTTCTTAAAGAGAACACACACTAGGAGGTCATACTTGATGGCTATTTGTTCTCACTATGTGAAGCATGATTTTTTTTTCTTGCTGTTTTATGCACAAACATTTTTTTTATAAGGGTCAGTTGATTTGAAGGGTTGATCCGTTATATTTTTCTTTTGTCTATAATGCATTTGGAATACACTTTTAACTTTAAAGTATACAAAGTATACAATACCTCATCATTCCTTTATTCCATGCATGTACATTACTTGAAGTTGTATGGTGAAAAATGTTCTTGAATGTTTTATTGAAATGTCTATCAACAGCATGTTGCCACTGTTGATGCAAAACGTCATACTTTAAGATTTCAAAAACCTTAATATAATTGGTCTTACTACTGCCCATGATGTATTATAGTTAGCATAATCAGGCTGTGTCCAGTTCAGAAACTGGACCTGTAACATCATAGGAT
>CM076987.1:15984530-15997030 GCA_039105355.1 Benthosema pterotum
AGCGTTTGGGGTAGCAGCATTCCTGCTTGAGTGTGTGTGTGTGTGTGTGTGTGTGTGTGTGTGTGTGTGTGTGTTCTCCGTGGCTGGAACATGTTTTCAGATGGGGATCCACATTGAAACACATTCTGAGGGTCCTTGCCTTGAAATATGTTTAGCATCGTTGATATATGTTGTATATACAGTTTTTTTTTTTAGAAAGATTTTAAGGATTAAGAAGACATCATTTTAACATCTGCCCGAGTCCTAAGACTTCTCCCCTTTTGCAACCAGAGCTTAATTTAATGATGTTTGGGACAAAATTAACACTTTCCTGGAGTTTTTATGTGTATATATTTTTAGATACAGCAGTGAGCAGTTATGAAGGGATGTTCATGAGGTCATGAACATCCAGGAAGTTTCTTCCTGGACTACAAAGTCACACCTACATACAGTCCACTGGAGGTGTAACCTCGGTCTCCAGGCTTACATTTGGGCTGCGAAATGAAAGCCTGAGCACAACTACTACCCCTGGTACCCCAAAGGGCCTATCAAAAGGCTGGACTTCCGGTGTGTAAACTTCCCCCGGAACTTGCCATTTTTTCCAGCCAATCTCCCTAAAATGTACACTCCGTGGAAACATTTTATTTCTCCCTTTGTGAAGGTTTAAAAACTATTTTTTTTTCTGAAAATAAGAGTGATCAAGTCAAGACACTAGCGAGGGCTGAACAGGCATGCATGACATGACAGACATGCATGGGGACTGTAAGTACAACAACTTCCGCAAACTACCGCTGATAGACTCTAAAGTGTATAGGTGTTGCTCATGACCTCATGAACATCCTTCCATAACTAAAATATATAAAAGCACCCATAAAAAACAACAACAATTAAGTGTTCCTTGTGTCCTAATCATCATTAAAATAAGCTCTGGTTACTAAAGCGGTGAAGTGGCCCTTTTAGTATATTTACAGTATTTTATTTAACCTTGTTCACTAACTGGTCTGTTTAGTTATAGCAGGAATATACATTTCCACATCGCGATACCAATCGTATATCCAAGCCTCGCATAGCAAGAATTTCCACATCGGCAGAACGCCTGGTTTCGGTTCCACTCTAATCCATATAGATCTCCTCCTTTCCGAAATACGGCATATCTCTCTCTCTCTCTGTCTCTGTCTTCTCTCTCTCTCTTTCTCTCTCTCACACACACACACAGTGACTTGATCCCTGGATAAATGATTGAATAGAAAAAAGAGAAGGGAAAATATACAATTGGTGGAGTACGATGTGAAACTGAGAATGATCTTTGCGGGGATATCTCTCTGGTCCTGATCGTATAGAACCGGAGTTATTTATTTTGTGTTTTACTAAAGAGCCGGGGAGACGGAGGAGGGGTTCCTGAACAAACATTCTGAAGCACTGATTATTATCCAGATGTTCCAGCGACATGCTGTGAGCTTGCAGATCTTGCTATTAGTTTTCTTTACGAAAAACATCACTTACACCCTCTTTAGTAGCGAGGAGATTGTTGTTTTTTTACATTGCAAGACTGTGCAAACGCTCTGCGTTCTAAATGCCTACTTTGGCACATGGCCCACGTGTATTTCTTCCCCCCCAACCCCCTGTGACTTTGGTTATAGATGAAACACAAGACTCTCAATCTCCTCTGGCACGACGTCTCGACTGGAGAAGTAAATCTCTTTTCCTTAAACTTCCCCTAACTCATTTCCTGGCCGTGGGGATGTCACGTCCGATTCGTCAGCGGGGAATAAAAAGGGGCCATCCGATAGGCTCTCATCCCCGGAGACCCCCGACCCACACCCCCCTAAACCGTGTGGGTAAAAGAACAGATTGAATGTACAGTAGGTATATGTTAAAGTCCGGGACTAGCTTTCATGACCAGCAGCGCCCCCAAATGGACATAATTGTGTCGCTAAGAAAACCCCTGTCTGAAAATATGTGCTGGGGAGAAGCTTTGTCTAAAAAGAAATCATGAAAAATGTTCTACGATCGCACCAGTTGCAGGGCCGCATGGGCATGGAAGGGCAATGCCCCCTCTAAATGCCCTGACTGCCCCACCAAACATGATGGTATGCAAAACAACCCAGATTTCAAAGATATTTCAAATTAAAGTGCTTATATTTAAAATGATTTGAAACACTACTACTGCTTCAATTGTGCATGGCACCACTAAACCAACACCATTAAAAACAGAAAACTCTCTAAGTCAGACCTTTAGCTTTATGCATGCTGCGTGTCTGTTGCAACTGATGTTATTATTGATCTTTTACCTGCCTGATAAAAGTCCTGTAACTGAAAAAGTTATGGGTGCGGCTTCATTGCCCGGGCCTGACACTAGTTAAATGCAGTTATTAAGTTAAATATTATAGCGTAGAGAGCATAACTGAAGAGTTTAACCATGCTCTTTATTTTTGTTGGGGATTGAATCCCACTCATGGACCCCTTGGAGGAGCCCCCCAACCCCCCCCATCCCGGCCCCCACACTGCACTCTGACACAGATGAGCTGTGACCCTCTTTATTGGGTGCTGGCCCCCTGGCAGCCCCTCAACTCTCCATCCACACTGTGTACACCCAGCGTTCCTCTGTCCAGACCTCCTCACCACCGCCTCATCCTTCTATCCTCCAGTGGGACGTCCCAGGAGGGGACCACCATGGATGGATGGGCCGGTTCTTCTTTTTTTTGTTCCTTAAAGGAGAATTCCACAGATTTTCAACAATTCTCTGTCCTTAATATGGCTAAGAGATGTTGTGTAGACATGATACAAAACAACCACCCCATTCTGTGTTTCCTAGGAATGGAGGTCTGAAAAAAAAGTTAACATGGTGAAACACAACTTGATGACATCATTGAGTTGTGTTTCACCATGGTTTTAATGACTTTTCTTTTAGGACCCTTTTTTCTGAGAGTGCACAAATGGAACCAAATGGATTCGTTAGGGTCCATTTGGTTTGCACACAATCTCCCCCTTACAAATTAGCAGCGCCTGTCCTGAGCCAGACGAATGTTTTTTTTTTCATGATTTGTTGACAACATCAAAGTTCTGGACCGTCTGCAGGACGAAGCAAGTGTCTGTCTGCAAGGAAACAACTGCAGCCCCAAAGTAAAAGCAACGTAGATGGGAAAAATATTATTTGTATAGCACCTTTCATCACATAAAATGCAGCTGCAGTGCCTTACATGCAGGCAATAGAGAGAAGAAGAAGGCAAAACAAGATGCAGTACAGTGAGGACATAACGTAAAAAAAGAATATAGCTATTTATTTTGATTTTTTGGCTAAAAAGTTGCTTCTATCACCTTTAATCTTTTATTTTGTTTTCCACTGCGAAAAAACAGATCTTTTCTCACACTTTTGCTCGACGGAATCAACACTAGAAGGTATTCTAGCCAGGGGGAGGGGGATTCCCCGCCATACAAAAATGAGAAACAGTCTGAAATATTTCATTTGTGTCAGCTATTCGGAAAATGCATGGCCAAAAAACCTCGACAAAACATTTCTATACATCTCTCATGCAGATCCCTGGCACGCATATACTCTCTTAGAACACTGTGGGGGGTGGTCCACCGGCCAAATCCATATCAATCTGGGGTTGGAGGACCACCAGTGAGGGCGGGTATACAGGGGCAGTCCCAGCCCTCCATTAGAGCCTCATCGATCCATCTTTCCATCCATGCATCCATCCATCCATCATCATCATCTCCTCCTCTATCAATCCTCTATTACTCCACTGCTGCTGGAGAATCACAGCTGTTCAGACGTCTCTCCCTATCGGAGTGGCTGCAGATGGCCGCTGGCTAGCAGCTCTTCAATCACACCAAGACGTGTGTGTGTGTGTGTGTGTGTGTGTGTGTGTGTGTGTGTGTGTGTGTGTGTGTGCGTGTGTGTGTGTGTGTGTGCGTGTGCGTGTGCGTGTGTGTGTGCGCATGCCTGCTTATCGACTGTACACATGTGCTTGTGCGACTGCATTGTTTATTCCCCGTCCTGTGATCATTTGTGTGTGTGTGTGCTATTGTGTAACACAGAGAGGCCACAGAGGCTGATAAATAACTGCAAGGCTCTGAGCGATCGGTGCTGATGGTCAGGTCTACTGCCCTCCCACCCCATCCCCCCCTTGCCCACTTAAGAAGGAACAACGAGGGCACCAGGAAATACTGTACTTCTACCCTGTTCATTTTACCCATTGACGCAAAGCTTTTATTTGTCTAATCCAAGATTGTTTTTTTTTTCCTTAAAGGAGAATTCCACCCATCTTCAACATTTTACAGTACGTACATGAGCCATATAAAATCGGCCGGGATTTGTTTGTTATAATTTTGCTGAGAGATCTGAGGATCTGAGATTTATAATAATTTAAAAAACAATTAAATTCATAATATGGTCGCCATCATGGTAAAGTGGGCTATAATAGACCACTTTACATTTTGGCACAGAACTCTTTTTAAATGTGAAATCGTGTCACAAATCTTTAAATAAGGTTTTTTTTGGGGGGCGGGCACAATCTGACCTTAACTGACTCTGACTGAATTAACTGCACAAAAGTGTGAACGTGGTCAGTGTTAATATCTAACCTGTATGTCAGTTCCACCTCCTTCAGGTGTTCACGGTTACTAAACCAATCATTGAAGTTTAACCGAGTGTTTTGATTTATTAACCAGTCTATTGGACAGTCAGATGGACTGTGACATTACTGAGCCAGATTTAGGCATGGCTTTACTGGGGCTAGGGTCAGATTTAAGCAATAGGCATGTCTTTGCTGAGGTTAGCGTTACTGAGGTTACTGTCATATTTAGGCTTTTTTTTACGGAGGTTAGCGTCAAATTTAGGCATGGTTTTACTGTGTCAGATTTAGGCATGGTTTTACTGGGGATAGGGTCAGATTTAGGCATGGTTTTACTGTGTCAGATTTAGGCATGGTTTATTGGTGGTAGGGCCAGATTTAGGCATGGTTTTACTAAGGTTACTGTCAGATTTAGGCATGGTTTTACTGGGGATAGGGTCAGATTTAGGCATGATTTTACAGTGTCAGATTTAGGCATGGTTTTACAGTGTCAGATTTAGGCATGGTTTTACTAAGGTTACTGTCAGATTTAGGCATGGTTTCACTGGGGGTAGGGTCAGATTTAGGCATGGTTTCACTGGGGGTAGGGCCAGATTTAGGCATGGTTTTACTGATGGTTTTGCAAAGTAAACACTGTCGCGGCGAATGAAAAACGGCCTGGTAAACAAAGGATCTGGAATGAAATAATGACACATTGTGGTTCATTGTTCATTCTGCTCTGTCTGGAACTGTGTGTGTATGCAGTCATAAATACTCTGAGGACAACATAAACCTATGTGTCACACACACACACACGCACGCACGCACGCACACACACACACACACACACACACACACACACACACACACACACACACACACACAGATTTGGGCCCTGTGGCCCTGTCCCGCCAATGAATTATTCAGCCAATCACACGGCTGAACAATCTGAACTGTGTCTCCTGATTGGGTCATGCTGTGTTCTCTTCAGATGTCTCACGCTATATAGACCTCACTGTGTGTGTGTGTGTGTGTGTGTGTGTGTGTGTGTGTGTGTGTGTGTGTGTGTGTGTGTGTGTGTGTGTGTGTGTGTGTGTGTGCGTGTGTGCGTGTGTGTGTGCGCGTGTGTGTGCGCGTGTGTGTGCGCGTGTGTGTGTGTGTGTGTGCGTGCGTGTGTGTGTGCGTGCGTGTGTGTGTGTGTGTGTGTGTGTGTGTGTTCTGCAGAGGAATGCACAGCTGTACAAAACGACAAATGCTATTTAACGGACAATTATTTGATCTTTGGGATAAAACAGCCTGTTCAATAGATAGCATCGCATTGAGTACACAATTAGTTGTATTGTTGTCATTATAGTCATTAGGGTGCATTTCTTATGGTTATTTGTGATTTGTACAGTATATCATCTATTCACTTATCTGTCAGTTATTTCCATTGGTCTGTTTCCAGTCTTGGCCGACAGTTTCCAAAGTCGTAACCCTGGAGGTGAATAGTGTTAATTCAAGGCCTCTGATTAGGAGGATTACAGTTAAAGTGGATCCACCATGAATTTTATGTTTTTCAAGATTCTTGGTGTTTTCTTTTACCATCCCTAGTGTATTTTTTTTACACCCCACAAAGTTGTTTTTTAAACAGTCAGACCTATATTGAGATATCTGTTTTTTTGTTTTGTTTTTTGTTTTTTTCCGTGTGTCTGAATAGGGCACATGAAAGAGCTCCCACTCTCTCAGATTCTCCCTGTTTAGTGATGTCACTAAACAGTTTAAATAGTCCCCACCAGGGGTGGATGTAACATTTCCCAATTGGGGGGGTGCAGAAGAAAATGGTAAGGGGGGGCGGCTTCATCGCCCGTGGCGCGATGTATGTACATCCAGGCAACACCAAGACTCAAGTCAGAATGCAGGTTGGCCAACATGGCCATTTAATGGCAATTAAAGCTCTCCAAATATCCTTTCTCATATGCAACATCAATCCAAGTTCATTCGACAGAAATGTATCCGTCTCCAAAGGGTCTCTCCAGCTGGAGGAGAGGATGAGGTGGGGCGGACAGGGGAATTCTCTCCCCAGCGATATGTTGTGTTTTATTGTCCCACTAGGGACCCCCTAGGCAGGTAGGTTTAGTTCCCCATCAGACCGCCCTGGGGATGTGACTGTGCTGCTACTATAGATTTGTTCGGGGTCCTGGGTTACGAGAGATCATTCGATTGGCTGACCAAGTAACATTATCACCACGTCACCACTACAACATCATCGGAGCAACCCCACTTTGCAATTGCAAAATTATATTCATTCTAGCCTCCACCAGCATGGTGGTGACTGTGTTTTACCCCCTGTCCGTGCAACTGTTGTCCGTCTGTATGTCTGTGCGTGCAACTGTTGACGTCACCCTCACGGGTGACGTAACAGTTGACGTAACACCAGAGCTGGTGGAGACCTCAGATCTAGTTGCTGCTGATGAGCTGGTTTTGCCTTGCATGGTTTCCGCCGCCATGAGTGTAAGAATGTGTGTGAATGGGCGAATGTAATGCAGAATCTATGTAAAGCGCTTTGGATAAAGGTGTCATATAAATGCACCATTTACAATTTACCATGTATGCCCCTAAAAATACAGTAGCCATGGGTTGAAAGTGGTTCATTAACAACATTTCTCTCTGTCTCTCTCTCTCTCAGAGATGTTAGATTCCGGTAACCTCGTAACGTTCCCTGGCCTGGCCAACAGCTCCGCCTACGACGCCTTCCTACTGGACGAGGAGCGAGGGAGGCTATTGGTCGGGGCTGAGGACCACATCTTCTCATTGGACCTCGTCAACATCAACAGAGACACCAAGCAGGTGGGAATTGCGTTAGCTCGACTAGAACTAGTTATGTGCTGTACTGAACATACAGGTCCATCTCAACGAATTAGAACAGTGGTCCAAGTCTACACAACTGGAGAATGTCGAAGATCTGTAAGTTTGCCCGTTTTGTTTTCAAAATCCAGCCTGGAATTGTGGACAAGGACGAATTGTGGAGGGACATGGTGAAGGGCTCATTGAGAATAGATGAAAGTTTCACTTTCTGAATTATATTATGGAAGAAAACAAACTTTGACACGATTCTAATTCAATGAGATGGATCTGTAGAAGTTTGCTATATTGTTTTTTCACCCCATCCTCTCCTCTCCTCTCCTCTCCTCTCCTCTCCTCTCCTCTCCTCTCCTCTCCTCTCCTCTCCTCTCCTCTCCTCTCCTCTCCTCTCCTCTCCTCTCCTCTCCTCTCCTCTCCTCTCCCCTCCCCTCCCCTCCCCTCCCCTCCCCTCCTCTCCTCTCCTCTCCTCTCCTCTCCTCTCCTCTGTGTGTGTGTGTGTGTGTGTGTGTGTGTGTGTGTGTGTGTGTGTTACATGCCCGTGTGCATGTGAGTCTGGTGTGCCCTATACTGTATATATGTGCATACTGCATATGTCATTTCACACGTACACAGCACACACCTGTCTGCGGAATGTTACGGTCACATACTGTATAATACCACTGATTATTAGGCCTACAGGAGACACACACACACACACGCACACACACGCACGCACACACACACACACACACACACACACACACACACACACACACACACACACACACACACACGCGCACAAGGGCGTGAATGTATAATTCATCTCACTCCAAGTACGACAGATCATTCATTGTGTGAATTTCCACTTTTCATTAGGAGCGTATGCTGGAATGTTTTTGTATACATTGTTTTGACTCCAAAACTTACATTGGTTCAAGCATTCGGCATACGCTCTGATATTGTATATGGAAACACCCATCTAAGAGAAATAAACAGCGTTTATATCATCATCATCATCGACCTTAATTTAAACCTTGGGGTACGCATCGAGGGAGATCGAGCGCCTCATTGCCGACGAGTTATACGACTAAACATTTATTTACGGCCGCAATTAACTAAATTACAATAAGATCGACTTCTTAATTTTCCTAACTGGCAACAATGCCTTTGAACCATACTGGCACAAAGCAGCGTGGAGTTCAGTGCTAAAAAAATGGTCCCGGGACATGTCTAACGATACGTAACAGCTCATCTCCTCCGGTATGACGTAAAATCTCGTTTTGGCAAAGATTTTTTACCGATTTCAGCATGGCTCGAACAGGGGTGGATCTAGGCATGGGCATGGGGGGGGCTAAATGCCCAGACTGCCCCACCAAACATGATGACATGCAAAACAACCCAAGATATTTCAGTGCTTATATTTAAAAGTATTTGAAACACTACTATACTGCTACTAACTAACTACTGTCGCAACAATTGTCGCACCACTAAACCAACAGCATTTCATCGTTGAAAACAGAAAACTCTCTGAGTCGGACCTTTAGCTTTGTGCATGCTGCGTGTCTGTTGCAACTTCAACAACAACTGATGTTATTATTGATGCTTTACTTGACTAATAAAAGTCCTGTAACCATTTTCGGTAGATGCAGATGAAGCCGCCCCCATACCACCCCCCCCCAATTGGGAAATTTTAGATCCGCCCCTGGGCTCGAATTAAGTCCTCCAGCAGTGCAACGCTAGACCTTTCAGTAAGCCCCTCCCCAAACTGCTATGGTCCAATCACAGCTAAGCATAACATGGGATAGACAAACACCTCTACACCAATAGAGACCTATATAAAACATTATTTAAAATACATAAATACATAAAATACATAAATGTCAAACATTTTTCCAACGCATACCGGCAGGCCTTGTTGACGGATTTGGAAGAGATTTTGATGGTCTGGTTCCAAAAATTGAGCCAATATTTAATGTGTGTTGACATTGGAATGAATGAGCCCCACCTGTAAAGTGACCAACCCGTGGTTGGACACTGGGGAGAGGGCAAGTTTTACTGCAAGGTCTATTGACAGTGGCTCAGGGATATGTTTGGTTGCCAGTTCGATCCCGGAGTCCTCCAGAGTTTGTGCCGCAGTGAAGAGCAATACGCCGAACCTTTCTTGCATGCTTTCTTCCACCAACAGCATGTGAATGGGTGAATGTATTGCAGAATCTACTGGTATGTAAAGTAAGTAAGCCTTATGGAGCCATGAAGCCCTATCTCCTGTTTCTGTAGCGTGAGGCAGCTTGATGTACAAGTACACCCCTGGACCAGGGGCGGATGTAACATGTCCCATTTGGGGGGGGGGGGGGGGGGGGGGGGGGGGGGGCAAGAGAAAATGGTATGGAGGCGGCTTCATCGCCCGTGTCGCTTCGCGCCAGGGGCGATGAAGTCGCACCCATACCATTTTCAGTTACAGGACTTTTATTAGTCAAGTAAAGCATCAATAATAACATCAGTTGTTGTTGAAGTTGCAACAGACACGCAGCATCCATAAAGCTAAATGTCTGACTCCGAGAGTTTCCTGTTTTAAATGATAAAATGCTGTTGGTTTAGTGGTGACACAACTGTAGTTAGTTACTAGCAGTAGTGGTGTTCCAAATACTTTTAAATATAAGCACTTTAATTTGAAATATCTTGGGTTGTTTTCCATGGCATCGTGTTTGGGGGGGCAGACTGGGTATTTAGGGGGGCATTGCCCACCCATGCCCATGCCTAGATCCGCCCCTGGCCCTGGACATGACACAGGGACTTAACCCCAATCCAACCCTTGCTGATGAATGCCAAGCAGGGAGGCATTGGGTCTCATTTTTTCCCGGCTGAGTCTTTGGGATGATTCAGCCGGGAATCGAACCCTGACCTCCCTGTCTCAGGGCGGACACTCTAACCACAAGGCCACTGCGCTGGTCCCAGTGTGTAAAGTCTTTGTCAGGTGAAAATAAGTGGAGAGACATGTGCTTGTCCCCACCCTCCCTAAATGTAGGACTTTAGCAGCGATTACATGAATGTGGGGGGAAAAATGGGGGATTTGCATTTGCAAGTGGAGGAAAAGGAAAAACAGGAGACAGCCCTTGACCATAATTACACCCAAAAAAACAAGCAGCACAAACCACCAACAGGGGCGGATCTAGGCATGGGCATGGGGGGTAATGCCCCCCTAAATGCCCTGACTGCCCCACCAAACATGATGGCATGCAAACAACCCAAGATATTTCAAATTAAAGTGCTTATAATTAAAATGATTTGAAACACTACTACTGCTACTAACTAACTACAGTTGTGCCGCCACTAAACCAACAGCATTTCATCATTGACAACAGAAAACTCTCTGAGTCAGACCTTTAGCTTTATGCATGCTGCGTGTCTGTTGCAACTTCAATAACAACTGATGTTATTATTGATGTTTTACTTGCCTAATAAAAGTCCTGTAACAGAAAATGGTATGGGGGCGGCTTCATTGCCCCACTTCGCGCCACGGGCGATGAAGCCGCCCCCAATTGGGAAATGTTATATCCGCCCCTGACCACCAACACAAAAAAACAACCAACAAACTATGAAAGTGTGCAATATGACACTGCTTGTACAGTATGTCGACGAACTCCTCATGCATATATACATGGAGTTTTGGAATGAACCGATGGCTGACGGCTGTGACAGCACTGAGTACACTCCCTGCCGCATGGAATTATGAATCCTCCTCCTCCACCATGCAGGCTGAGTCACTTCTCTTCTCTTCTCTTCCGTCCAACAACATGACACACTCTCTCCTCCGTTGCGGTGCGTTGTGACTTGCTTCCACGGACTGCGATCATCACGCGTGACGCGTTGCACCCCCTGCACCGGCTGTGGCTAGTGCGCATCGCAGCTGTCGTGCTAGTAGTGTTGCTGCTCCCGTTATTAGCGAGCTTGTCATTGTCTCCGCCTGTTAAAACGAAGACGTTTCTTCTGTACGATTGACCTTTCCGTAAGCCCCTCCCCCAAACTGCTATGGGCCAATCACATGCAGCTCACATAACTTGTGATAGCTTTAAAGATAGCAGGGCCATACATGCAGGTGTTTAAAGGGGAATTCCACCCATTTTCAACATTTTTTCTGAGAGCGTATGTATGCTCTCATAAAAGAGAAGCGTCTAAAGGAATCCAATAACATTGGGGAGAACGTTTTTTATCATGTCCACCCAGAACCTCTAAGCTAAGGCATACTAGAATGTTGAAAATGGGTGGAATTCCCCTTTAAACGGGGATGTGTAACACCTCTCACCTTCGCCACCAAGTAATATTTCAGATGGTAAAGGACTAAAGACTTAATCTGTCTCTCTCCTTCTTGCAGATTGCATGGCCGGCAACGCCCTCCAAGCGTGATGAGTGCAAGTGGGCAGGGAAAGACCTTGGGGTAAGTTCCAACCTCTACTATACCCCGCTGTTCTTCTGACAACGCGTCCAAGTGCACATCACGATGCATTTAAATATTACTATGTCAAAAAACATAATAATCCTCCCGATGACTGGGATCTGAGTAAACATTGTGACGTACCCTCCTGAAGGATGCTGGGTTCGCCTTGGACGATGCTGTCATATGGGCTCCCCATGGTTTTCAGATGAGCACTTTTTGCAACAGGTTTTGGATCCATTATGAAAATAACCGATGTAGAAAACACTACACATACGACAAACTACTACAAACATTATTATGACATATACAGTAGGATATAGCTAGTTAAACTAATACAGTGTAGGGATGGGCAAAAAAAACAATATTTCAATACACGCGATTCTTACTGCCACAATATCAATATCAAATTGCCAGGTTCAAAATAGTTTGTTTTTTTAATATATATATATTTGTTAATTATTCATATTCAATAGTGTAACAAAAACAATGTAATTTGTGGGAGAAATCGCAACATATCAATATAATGCACAAATCATGAGATAAGTGAATCGTTCCACCCCTAATACAGAGTACACACACACAGCACCACTCCGTTCACATGCTGGTGTGCTTTTCATGCAGTATTAATTCAACAGCAGGGAAAGAGAGAACTGGAAGGTGAGAAAGGATGAAAAAAGATGGAGAGAGTGGAATAAAGAGAGCGA
>CM076987.1:16002030-16024530 GCA_039105355.1 Benthosema pterotum
ACCATATGGACCTTTGCGGGTCCATTTGCTTTCTTGTTTACACTCTCAATTGTTAAAATATTCATTATCTGAATTAACTAGAGAATGTAGAAAATTTAATGGTCATTTTGATCTGTATGTTTGCCTGTTTTGTTTTCTCCGAAATCCAGCCTGGAATTGTGGAGAAAAGCAAAAGAAAACTTTACTTTTGGGGTCCGTGGGGCGATAAAAATGTCATCAAATGGTGGTCCGTGACTGAAATCTTGAATAAATAGTGGGCCCTGGTATGATAAAGATTGAAAACCACTGTTGTAGATCATAGTATACCACAAGGGCCTATGGGCAATACAGAGTGCAATGCGGCGAACTTTGTTACGTCCCTTTGGCTTCGTAAGGCAGAATAGGTGGTCTTCTTCTTTTTGTCCTCATACTCTCTCTCCTGCTGTAGGTATAGTGGAGCTGTCATGCTTGGCTATTCCCCCCCTTGTGCGTTGTTACTTATTAAGAGAAGGAATCCTTCATGCCTCGCCCACACGTTTTCCCACATTCAATTACAGACCTCCGTGCGACCTGAAATCACTCATCTCATCTAAATACGCTTAAGCCCACCGCAACCGAGCTCAACATCTGCACGGCGCCCACCCACCCACCCCCACACGCCCGCACGGAAAGTCATCGGCTTCAGACCCCCTGATCCGAAAGAGCGCCATTTAGTTTTTACCTCAATAACGACTCCTTTATCCTCTTGCGGTTTCTCGGTGTAATGACGCGGTTTGCGATCGGGGAGGGGGGGACCGGACCATTTTTCACCTAGTGGGGGCATAAAGCTGTGCTTGAGCGACGCGCGCGGCTTAAAGTCCCGTCAGCGTTTACGCTCGACCCCATATGTACCACCGACCTACTCTACCTACCTACCGTGCAGTGCAGACACACGCGCACGGCTAATGAGGCTAGCATGAAGGACCCGCGGCCGCATGAGAAAACCTAAACAGGGCTGACACGAGGGGGAAATTAATGGTAGCAGCGAGGTATAAGTTGCACGCAGTAATACTAGTGTGAGAATGATGTAGTGGGAGTTTTCTTTTTTCTTTTCTGTCGCCTCCTTCAACAGTAGAGGAGCACAGAGGGTGAAGTCATTAGCGTGGAGGCGCGGCGTACGTGCGAGGGAGGTGGGGGGATTGGTGGGGGGCTCTGAGGTCACTGGAGCTGAGGTTTTCACCTCAAAAAAGAAAAAAAATGCTTGTTGTTGTTGGTTTGGTTCAGTGCGGACTTGGGACGACCTGGTTAATCATAACATGACCCGTCCAAGTGTTTTAATGCCCGGGTTAGGCTTTGCTTCACATCTTGAAGCAAAGACCTAACTGAGCCTAAGGCAGGGGGGTTATAGTTACCGTCCAATGCACTTCACATAGCAACTGTTGCTATGTAGGTCAAGTTTTCCTGGTCAAGTTTTCCTCTTCTAACGTGGCTATTGGACAAGGGCAGATTGGGGAAGGACTTAGCGAAGGGCTAATTGACAAGCTTGTAACACGACACCTCTTTTTTTTTTGTAGGATAGAAACACTAGTTTGCCTGGGCCTGGCCTGCCCTGGCCTGGACTTTTCTCAAAAAATAAAAATAAATCAAATAATGAATGAATGAATGAATGAATGAATGAATGAATGAATGAATGAATGAATGAATTAATGAATTAATGAATTAATGAATTAATAAATAAATACATACTGGCCTGGCCAAGTTGGTATAGGACACTTTTTTGTAGGATAGAAATGCTAGTTTACCTGGGCTTGGATGGCCTGGTCTTTTTTGCTACCGGGAAAACTCCCGAGGTCCAACACCACAATATTAATGGACAGAATTTCATACAACTTAAGGTCCAAAAAATCTGAAGTATCCCTTAAAACTAACTTTGATTTCATAGTTCAGGTCAAAGCATCGCGCCCTTCAAATGAAAATCCACTCATCCATTCTCGCCCCAGGGTGATCCACAATCATTAATGAATCTCGTCCAATCTGGCCCCCAAGGCAGTGGAACTGTTAAATAAAACTTAAGCAAAACCAAAACAAAAGTGTTCATCCATCCATCATCACTGCATGGATCCAGATGTCCTCTCTTATGTTTTTGCAGCGATCGGTTGAAGAGATACGCACCTGTCAATGCACAGAACACGTATGTGTGCATGCACAGGGATCCTGCTGGCCTAGCGGCCCAGGAAAATGCCACATACCAGAATAGAAGAAGGGTTAGATTTTCAATTAGGAAAAAAAAAGATTCCGCCTGGAATTTATAGGGTGTGTGCGTGAGTCTGTGTGCATGTGTGCGCCCCTGTGTTTTCTCCTCTCTCTGTGCTTATATAATCAGATCGCTGCGTATATACCGCGCTCGCAGCACGATCTCTTAAACACATGTGCTCAAATCAAGCCCTCACTTCTGGCAATCATAATACGTCAGGCAGATTAACCCATCTTGTCAATTAACGCTCTAATAAACGATCTCACAGCACTGCGGGGCCAAGCACACGTGCACACGAGAAGCGGGTGGTTGGGTGGGGGGATCCAGCCCAAATATAAACCCCTCGCTTAAACGCAAACATATGGATCGTATGGGGATCTGCGAGGTGGACGTATACTCGCCTGATGTGCATTACAGGTGGGATTTCCTTGGAACGCTAGACTCCCGTTTTCCAAACCGACTGGAAAGCCCCTATACCTTTTTTATAATACACTTCCTCCTCTTTCGCTGTTAGAAGTGTGACTTTTTATTCATGGGGAGAAACTGTGTGAACCTTAGAGTCCGTATTCTGGTGGTGCGGGGTTGAGGGGCATTCTGTGGAAATATCAGATCTACAAGTGATCCACAAAGCATCATAACAAGACAAAAATCCGCATGAAAAAGCAAGTGTCTGTCTTCAGGGAAATTGCTGCAGCATCAAAGTAGAAGCAACGTAGAGGGAGACAATAGAAACATATGGCTATATATATAGCTATATACAGTACAGTATCTATATAAATAGTCTTGAGGGGGAAAAAAGTCCCAAAATGCTGATATTTACTTCAGAAAAGCTTTATGTATAGCTCTGTTTACAAATGCTGTGCCGTATTCCAACTGTATGCTATACTCCCCATTTTCAACTGTTTTTAATATTTTGACGCTCACTTGATTCGGCAATGTAAAGGTTTTCTCGTGGCAATAGAGCTTCAGGGATTAAAGTTCTCAGTACTGGGTACTGATTTCAGTCCTGAGGATTTCACAGGGGTCATTTAATTAGCTCAGTGCTTGTTTGCAAAAGATCATTTTCAGTCCCAAGATTTTTTTTTACTTTAATCCCTGAAAGCTTCATTGGAAATGAACTGATAAGAAACAGAGCGAATCCAGGAAAAGGAATGCTCAGAGTTAAGATACCATTAAACAGCTGAATTATTAGATGTAATGTAGAATAATTGTTATTTTGGATCATGTTTGCCTGTTATTTCTCCAAAATACAGCAAGGAATTGTAGGCAAAGAAAAAAAAACATTAGTTTGCGGTCTGAAACCTCATCAAATGGTGGTTTGTGGCTCAAATGCTAATTAAATAGTGGGCTATCGTACAAAGGCACTTGTTATTACATTCTTATCCTTATATTAATCCCTTGATCTGGTGTATTTCTCCCACCAGAGAGAGTGTTCCAACTTCATCCGGGTGCTGCAGCCGTTCAACCAGACACATCTGTACATCTGTGGCACCGGAGCCTTCCACCCTATCTGTGCCTACCTGGAGATGGGCAAGAGGGCAGAGGTATACACACACACACACACACACACACACACACACACACACACACACACACACACACACACACACACACACACACACACACACACACACACACACACACACACACACCAGGGGCGGATCTAGGCATGGGCATGGGGGGCAATGCCGCCCTAAATGCCCTGACCGCCCCACCAAACATGATGTCATGCAAAACAACCCAAATTTTAAAGATATTTCAAATTAAAGTGCTTGTGATTAAAATGATTTTGAAACACTACTACTGCTACTTACACCACTAAACCAACAGCATTTCATCATTCAAAACATGCTGCGTGTCTGTTGCAACTTCAACAACGTATGTTATTATTGATACTTATACTTGCCTAATATAGGTCCTGTAACTGAAAAATGGTATGGGTGCGGGGGGCAGAAAATGGTATTGGTGCGGCTTCATCGCCGTGTCGCTTCGTGCCGCCCCCATACCATTTTCTGCCCCCCAATTGGGAAATGTTATATCTGCCCCTGATGCACGTGCACACACACACGCACACACACATGCTCTAATCCATATAGCAACAGTTTCCACGCTTTCTCAGCCTTTTTAACAATCTGAGATAAAGGGCGTACAGTAAGTGATATGTTTGTGTTGGGTTCAGTAGCTTTGAATTCTGATAGTAATCATTGCTGGTGTGTTTGTTCAGTAGAAAAAACACAGGGTTCTCTCCAGCTCCTTAGTAAACGCTGAAAACTTGATTTTCAGACAAGAAACCATTTGGAATCATGGGATAAGTATCTCATACCGGATGCAACTGTATCCTCAATGATGATATATGAGCTGCAGTGAATTTGCAAGCGACGAAACAAGCAAATCACTGAGCACACAGACAGAGGTGGAACTCGAGAGTAACTGATTAATGATTGGCAGAAATCCTGAACCTGGAACCTTTCTGGATTCCATGACAATACCACCGGAGGTTTGCGATTACTTACCCCAAAAATGCCTGGCAATTACTTTAGGAAATAAAAGCTTTAAAATCAAACTATATCGCTTACACTCCCCTTTCAATGAACCTGCAGGATTTTTCTGAGTCTCCCGAGCCTTTAATTCGCGCACAGTTTCCACAGCGGCTTTTGCAGCGTTCTTATCAGGGGCGGATCGAGGCATGGACATGGGGGGGGGGGTGTAATGCCCCCTTAAATGCCCAGTCTGCCCCACCAATCACGATGGCATGCAAAACAACCCAAGGTATTTCAAATTAAAGTGCTTATATGATGATTATGATGATTTGAAACACTACTACTGCTACTAACTAACTACAGTTGTGGCACCACTAAACCAACAGCATTTCATCATTGAAAACAGAAAGCTCTCTGAGCAAGTATTTCATGCAACTGCAAACTATCCCTTTTAAGTTACTCAACACCTAGTACACCACAAAAGGTTAGCTCCGGTCTGCCAAGCCCAAAGAACCCATTGTCCTTGGTAGAGTTGTGTTTTCTTCATTTGGTAACAAAGTGAAAAACACTTGACTCACAGTCCATCATTAAGCTTATGCAAATGACACCCCTCTCCCTTCTCCCTCTTTTAAAATGCAAGTTGAATCGGTCCTTCTTGATATATAGGCCTTCAGGTTAATCAATGTAGCGGCATGCTTTGTGACAACACGGCGACCGTGTGAGTGTTTCCCCCTGTGTAGATTTGCCCCCGCGCGTGTTTCTCTGCATGGAGCCTGTAATGGCACTGTCAATCAGTGATCCATGGAGCAGCAAGATGTCACACAGAGGCCTGCGTATGCCTCAGGGGCGGATCTAGGCATGGGCATGGGGGGGCAAGCCCATGCAGACTGCCCCACCAAACATGATGACATGCAAAACAACCCAAGATATTTCAAATTATAAGTGCTTATATTTAAAATGATTTGAACTACTACTACTACTGCTACTATAACAAACTGCAGTTGTGGCACCACTAAACCAACAGCATTTCATCATTGAAAACAGAAAGCTCTCTGAGCAAGTATTTCATGCAACTACAAACTATCCCTTTTAAGTTACTCAACACCTAGTACACCACAAAAGGTTAGCTCCGGTCTGCCAAGCCCAAAGAACCCATTGTCCTTGGTAGAGTTGTGTTTTCTTCATTTGGTAACAAAGTGAAAAACACTTGACTCACAGTCCATCATTAAGCTTATGCAAATGGCACCCCTCTCCCCTCTCCCTCTTTTAAAATGCAAGTTGAATCGGTCCTTCTTGATATATAGGCCTTCAGGTTAATCAATGTAGCGGCATGCTTTGTGACAACACGGCGACAGTGTGAGTGTTTACCCCTGTGTAGATTTGCCCCCGCGTGTGTTTCTCTGCATGGAGCCTGTAATGGCACTGTCAATCAGTGATCCATGGAGCAGCAAGATGTCACACAGAGGCCTGCGTATGCCTCAGGGGCGGATCTAGGCATGGGCATGGGGGGGCAAGCCCATGCAGACTGCCCCACCAAACATGATGACATGCAAAACAACCCAAGATATTTCAAATTATAAGTGCTTATATTTAAAATGATTTGAACTACTACTACTACTGCTACTATAACAAACTACAGTTGTGGCACCACTAAACCAACAGCATTTCATCATTGAAAACAGAAAACTCTCTGAGTCAGACCTTTAGGTTTTATTCATGCTGCGTGTCTGTCGCAACTTCAACAACTGATATTATTGATGCTTTACTTGCTTAAAAGTACTTGCCATAAAAGTCCTGTAACTGAAAATTGTATAGGTGCGGCTTCATCGCCTGTCCACGGGCGATGAGGCCGCCCCCATGCCATTTTCTCCTGCCCCCCAATTGGGAAATGTTACATCCGCCCCTGCTGCATATGCCTCGGTATGCTGCTGGGTACCCCCATCCATCCGCCCCCCCTTCATTAATCTATTCAAGGACTTTGTACCTGCCCCCCTGTGTGCCCCAGGACAGGTTTAGGCCTACTCTTCTCCTCCCCTGCTGTTACGAATTAAGTAGTTTGTCAAAGAGTGACACATATATGCTGTTATAGATGTGTGTTGTGTGTGTAATGAGAGGCGGGCGCGCTATTCGGGAGATCACAACGGCCCATATAGGGGGTCCTCAGAGTTACTACAGAGAGGAATCCGGAATCCTTTTAATTGCACTAACCCATTTTTTTTTTTTTTGCATTGACCAGACATTGTAGATTCTACAAAACATTTGCTCTGAAAGAACATGTTGAAAAATTTGTGCTGCATTCTCACAATTTCACCCAAAAATAGCAGGTGTTCACGGCTGAGTGGCACGCTATGAGCCGTGGACACCTGCTATTTTTCAATGCAAAGTTGAAACAACGCAAGTACAGTACAGAATGGTTTAAACACTCAGAGTATTGAGGGCTTATGCATTAACAAGAAAGGTACACTTTATTCCTTTTGCTAGAATGTTAACCCATCCCGCCCACCCCAAAAGGTTGATTCCCACTTCTAGACGACCGTGGTTAACAAATTAGTCCAGGCTTTCCGTTTTCGCGCAACATGGACGAAAATGAAAGCCGGGGTGCCATGGCTAACCCCGGTTAAACGTTGCGGTGCTTCTAAAATCAAAAGCATGTCAACGTTGACCACTTTGTCATGCAGAGTGCCACAGACCCCCGTTGCTCTTTGAGAGTTACGGTCCTGTATTGTAACAACCCCTAAGGGGTCCCCGGACCCCACTTTGAAAAGCGCTGATCTATAGGCTTTTACGTGGCCTGATTTTGAACTCTGACTCCTCTCCTTATCAGGACAACATCTTCAGACTGGTGTCGCATTTCGAGAACGGACGTGGGAAAAGTCCCTACGACCCCAAGATGCTGTCCGCCTCGCTGCTGATTGGTGAGTGTTTCTCCTTTTGTTTTTCATTTGATCTCTCTGTCGATTGGCTCGAGGAAGTGTGTGTTGTTTTGGGTAGATCTCAGCGACTTTAGCTGAAATCCACTCCAAAACACACACCTCGAATATAATAGAATCTGGATCCCAGAGTTAAATTGTATTCAAACATCGGACTTACTTAATTTTCGAGAATCTACGCAATTAGAAAATGTAGTAGAATTGTTATTTTGCCCAACGTTTTGCCAGGTGTCTCTCCTAATATTGTGGACGCAAACTTGAAAATCCTTGCTTTTGCGTCCAAGAGACTAAACTCATCATCAAATGGTCGTATTAAAAATGGTTGAAAACCATTGGTTTAATAGATTGATCTGTCCGTCCGTCTGTCTGTCTATTTTATTTTATTTCATTTTATTTCATTTCATTTCATTTTGGTGTGGATTCATCCTTTTAAGCATACTTCATCAGAACAGTCACAGATTTATACAAGCTCAGTGGGCTCTCGCTATTTTTGACAATGTCTGAAGTTTTTTATTATTATTTTAATGATCGTATAAAGGTGCTTGGCCATTCATTCCAACGGTGTGTGTTCCCCTGGGCAGATGGAGAGTTATACTCTGGCACATCTGCAGACTTCATGGGAAGGGACTTCGCCATCTTCCGTACCCTTGGAGACCAGCATCCCATCAGGACGGAGCAGCATGACTCCCGGTGGCTGAACGGTAAAGTGGACAAGCTGTGACCAAACCGATAATGTATGGAAATGGACGCCGGTGGTTGAAAATGTCCTCAAATCTAGAAAATAGATGTGATGCGTTGTGAGGCTTGAAGATCGGCTATTTTCAGGGCACAACCCAGAGCGATTTAGTCTGTGAAGATGTGGTGTAATGACATGGATTTCTAAACGTCAAAATGCAAAGGAGACTTGTAAAAAGAAATCTCCTCAATGCTTGCCTCCCACCATGGCATGATAAAGAAAGAAGAGTGGCATTTTTGCACTTATGCCACTGTAAGTAAACGCTGCATTCGTGGTCTAGAAAAGGGCAGTTGTTTTAAAGACGGAATACAGAAAGGCCAGGTGGCTGAACGAAGCCCCCTTCTTTTTGACGTCTCTGTGCGCACGTCCTTGGGTTGGGGGTGGGGGTGTTTCTCTCGCAAAATCTGGCAACGCCGGAGGGCAGTGCGGTGGTGGGGGGCTGCGTGGGGGTGGTGGGGGTTCGCAGTCAGCCAGGCGTCGTCACGCGTAAAACGAGCCCCCGTGTGTGAAGAGCGAGGGGTGGGTGTGTGGGCAGGGGGGGTTTAGCTGGTAGAAACAAGCGGTGCCATGTTACGGCTCTAGATGGCTGCTCGGTCGCGGATAGAGTGGCTGTGAAAAAGTCCAACTACGCCAAAAAGTGCGGAGGGGAGCAGATTTACAAGCGCAACCGTCCGTGAGGGTATAACAGACCTTGGGTATGGATCTTGTGTACACACACACCACACACACACAGTAGTGTGTGTGCACGTAGACGTACAGCAGCCGTGCGCAACCTTCAATCTGGCGTTACGCGTACATACAAGGCTTCTGAGGAGTCTGAGAAGATAATATACAACAGTGGTTTTAAAACCAGTGCTCTGGGGACCACCAGTGGTCCTTGAGAGAGTTCCAGCTGGTCCACGGGATAAATGACGGAAAGTTGGTTAACCAGACGTAACTCTTTGAGAGCGTAAAAAATGAAACCAAAAGGACCCGCAAATATTCATCATCTGAATTAGCCCCAGTCTACACAACTAGAGAATGTACATTAATGATAAGATTAATGGTCATTTTGATCTGCGGTATGTTTACCTGTTTTGTTTCCCAAATCCACACTGGTATTGACTGGTATTGACAAAAGCAAAATAAATCTTTATGTGTGTTTGTGGGGTCTGTGGGGCTAAAATGTCCTCAGATGATGGTCTGTGGCTCAAATGCAGAATAAATAGTGGGCCTTAAAAGTTTGAAAACCACTGATATACAATATGACAATGTACTTCTGGTTAGAGTGCCGTTTCAATGCGCACATTCATGAACCCAAACGGTGTCCTCCCTCCCTCCCTCCACCATGCCAGATGAGGCCCTGCTGTGTGTGTGCTCCCGCAAACTCACGATGTTTAATTCCCAAACAAAAGGCGTCTTTATTCAGACACGGGGAGGTATAATCCTACCTCCGTCCCACCACCGGTGTTAAAAGATGGGAGCAGTACAAATAAACCGGAGGGGGATGAATCGAGTCTACGGTTAAAAAGCCACAGCCATCCTCCCGGTGGGTCCCCTCCCCCCCGTCCCACCACCAAATCCTTTTGAAGTACACACACTCGGTTCGGAATCAATCGCCATTAAGGATTCATTCCCGAGTTTCTCTCCTGTTACATCCAGGAGTGTATGCCATGTAAATACCCCCCCACACCGCTGATAAAGGACTCAATTGAATACCCCCCCCACCACCAATCCTGGTAATCCAAGCAATTACCATCGCTCCTTTGTGGAACAGAAGGGTTTAGCCACGGTGGGCGCTTTAGCCGGAGCCGAGCGAATGAATGGAATGGCGGGGATTATGGTTGAGGACAATAACGTCTCAATATACTCTTATTTCCTCTCAAATAAGCCTTTATAGATACCGGTATGTCATATGGCAAACAATCGCCACGTCTGTGCGTGGCGATGTTTGTGTGTTTGAGGGCCACAACAATGTCTGCTAGAAGTATTACGGTTAGAATCCGAGAAATTCAAAATGGCGAGGGCAATCTTATCTGGTTCTCGCAAGAGAAATGGCCGTTGTTTATGATATTACGATTAGTTATGCTCGATGGATACAGTACATACGCAGTCGCACACTAGAACGTCTCGCTGGACATAATGCGCGCGCGTGTGTGTGGGTGTGTGGTGTGTGTGTGTGTGTTCAAGGGGGAGAAGGGAGGTCAGTATTTGGGGGCTTGGTTGGTTGGTTGGTGGAGGATTGTGAGGAATTTGACTCCGCCACAGGAAAACAGCTGAGATGGGGATTAGTGCTGTGGGAAAGAGGGAATAGGACAGAGATGGCAGGTCCTTTGTGGGGCGGGGGGACGGCGACCCTGTGTGGGTCAGCGGTGGCTTCGTGGCGACGACAGGCCCACCCCCGAACAGAACAGGGACATGCAGAGAGTGCTGGAGGAGAGGCAGGGGCTGAAATCCCCCGTAAGGGCACTTTTTTTTCTTTGGAAAACAGCATAACAGCAAATCTACCGGTACATGCAAGCTTGTACATCAGCTTTTGTAGATCAGTTCAGGGCGTATATACCAGCACTCTGGAACACAGAGGTATGGGGGAGGTATGGGGGGGCAATGCCCCTCTAAATGCCCTGACTGCCCCACCAAACATGATGGCATGCAAAACAACCCAAATTTCAAAGATATTTCAAATTAAAGTGCTTATAATTAAAATTATAAGCTACCAATGTGGCACCACTAAACCAACAGCATTTCATCATTCAAAACAGAAAGCTCTTTGAGTCAGACCTGTAGCTTTAGGTCACGCTGTGTGGCTGTTGCATCTTCAACAACATCTGATGTTAGTGTTGATGCTTATACTTGTCTAATGAAAGTCCTGTAACCGAAAATGGTTCCGCACCCATACCATTTTCGCCTGCCCCCCAATTGGGAAATGTTACATCCGGGCCTGCTGGAACAAATCGCTCGGTCATATAACAACAACCTATTTTCAAAATGAGAGACAATCAAACCCGATCCTCGCCGATTGGAGCTCTGATCATCGGTGTCTTCACGTGAATGGAGATGATTGGCAGTGTGATGAGATCTGTGGCAGGTCTTAAAAGGGCCCGATTTTCGTGTTCACTTGGCCGCTCCGTTTGTCCTTCACTCGGATAACTGGCCAATCACAAATGTTTTCTCTTTTGGATGTTAATTGTTTCTCAATCGATCAAGCTCAACTCTAACATTCAATAATACAATTGAATTGGAATGAATTGAAACCACCAACTAGTATGGACACGGTGCCGCAGACATCTGTGGTATAGGTGAAAACACCTCCTCCTCCTCCTCCTTCCAGCTATCCCCTGAAAGATGGAATTTTTCCATATCCTGATGAGAACTCCATGCCAAACTACAGTACAGTCTTCTCCGTTTCCCAAGACATTCTACAGATTTGCAGTGTGTTTTTAGCATCTGCAACATTTAAAATCTCTCCTCAAAATGGAGCAACGTTCAAATTCTCATGCATTCTCCGTCGGTTGCTGATTGTCCACATCAGTAGTGGAAGGGACGCTGTACTTACTAGAATTTTAAGGCATTTGAGTATTTCCACCCTGCACTAGTATTCTTCTTACTCCTTCTCACTTCTATTCACTCCATCTCGGATCCAAATTTTGTGCTTTTACCATTGCATTTATTTAACTTAACTTACTATTTGCTTTGTAGAGCTTGCTTTTCCCTGTTTTTGCCCAAAATAATTGGACTCCTGCCTCTCTAACACCTGCCTCTCTATGAACGCTATGTACTTGTAGATCTGGTATTTTTGGAAGATGGTGAAAATGTGATGCAAATCTTTGCAAGTATTTTTCAGGTCAAAATGCTTAAAGAAAGAATTCTTGAAAGAAAAGGTGGAATATTTGGAAGATCCTTTTTGAAACATCCTTTCTGTGTGGAGTTTGCATGTTCTCCCCATGTCCCCTAGGGGTAGGTATCCTCACAAAAACATGCAGTTATCCTGGGCTCTAAGCTGCCTCCCCCTGGCCAGCCAGGGTGCCTGATGGAGTGGACAGGAACTGGCTGAAATAACCTGTTTCTTCCAAGCACTGCTGCATCCAACTAGGAAAACTCTCCAAAAAAGTCAGCTTGGACTCCTCATGCATTGAAGGAAGCATGAGGCCAGTCCGGTGCCTCCCCAGGTTGAACCTCGGGCATTTTCCCCACCACCCCCTCCCAGTTTTTGATTTCCTCTCGCCGCCCCCCAAAGCCGCGGTTCAGATTCATTCAAGTGTCGTACGAGTTACAATCGGAGCCATGTGTGTTTGTGCAAGGATGCGGTCGAGAGACAGAGAGACAGAGAGAGAGAGAGGGTGTTTGTGGGGGATTTTGGAGCCCCCAGGCGGGTGGCGCTGAAACAAGACGCCACGCGGCGCTGCCGCTGAGCCGTGACCAGACAGGATCAGCCATGGATTTTGTCTGGTTAAACGGGAGGTGGATTCTAACCGACGCACGAGTGGTTGGAACTGGAAAATAAATGACTTCCATCAGGGGGTACAGACAGTCACTAGCATTAGAGATTTTAGTAGGGTGCCACGGGGGGCACTTGCAACCCCCAGTGGCCAAAATAAAGGGAAAAAGTGTACATAAATCACATAATGTACCAGGGCCCACTATTTATTTTGCATTTTAGCCTCAGAGCCATTTGATGTTGAGTTTAGTCTCTCGCACCCAAAACTAAGGATTTTCGTGTTTTTTGTAATTCACATGTAATTTATCTCTTGAGAGCGTGACATGAAACCAAATGGGTTTCATTTTTACGCTCTCAAGAGTTACAGATCTAAAAAATAATGGTATCCTAAAAAAAAGATCTAAAAAAGTGCCCCCCCCCTGCCAGGAGAGCCTAAAATCGCCTATGCCAGTGTAATCAGATTAGAACAATTGCTATATTCAAGTGTGTGTGTGTGTGTGTGTGTGTGTGTGTGTGTGTGTGTGTGTGTGTGTGTGTGTGTGTGTGTGTGTGTGTGTGTGTGTGTGTGTGTGTGTGTGTGTGTGTGTGTGTCCAGATCCCAGGTTCGTGGGTGTGAACCTGATCCCAGAGAGCGACAACCCGGAGGATGACAAGATCTTCCTTTTCTTCAAGGAAAACGCCATGGACGGAGAGCACAGCGGCAAGGCTACCATCGCCAGGATAGGACAACTGTGTAAGGTAACAACACACACACACACACACACACACACACACACACACACACACACACACACACACACACTCGCGCACACACACACACACACACACACACACACACACACACACACACACACACACACACACACACACACACACACACACACACACACACACACACTCACATGCATGCCCACATCGGATATTCTCAACACTTCGTTCACCCTCGTTCCAGTTGTCCTATTTTTCCATTCCCACATCATCAATATTACTGTGTATACCCTGTTGTTATTATAGTGTGTGCATGTGTACATGTGTGTGTGTGTGTTTCCAGAATGACCAGGGAGGTCACAGGAGTCTGGTCAACAAGTGGACCACGTTCCTTAAGGCTCGTCTCATGTGTTCAGTTCCTGGAGCCAACGGCATCGACACACACTTTGACGAACTACGTAAGTTGCTTTTAGACTGACACTGTAGCTATTCTTTAATCAGTCAGAATAAGCCTAAAGACACTGTGAGTTGCTTTAATTCATTTTGTTTGTCATTTTGTTTGAATAGCAGCCTAATCAGCAGCTAATCAAATGATTGAATGAATTATTCATTTTGTTAGTTATAACGTGTGTAAAATAACCTAAAATACATTTTCAAAAAAGTCTGACGGTCGTTTCCTGGTCATAGGAATCATAGGTACAGTAGGGTAGGGTCACAAATAAATGACACTAAAAAGCAAAATATTTTTTATTTTTCCTCATCAAATCCCTCTTTCCCGGGTCTCCACGGAGGATATAAATACAGATGTGCCCCTGCCATGGTATCAGTGTCAGGGACGTGCATACATAATGTAGACACCGAAGGGGGCTTCAGCCCCATTCCCTTTTACCTGTGCCTCTCTAGACAATGCATGCAGCATGCTTTACAAAAGAAATACAAGAAATACACTATTAAATCGTTTAACACCTCAAAAAACAATGTTTTGTGCTTCCAGAGGACGTCTTCCTGATGAGCTCCAAGGACCCCAAGAACCCCATCATCTACGCCGTGTTCACCACATCCAGGTAACCTTGACCTTAACCTTATAGCGAGTAAGACAGAGTTATCGCAGACTCTGTTCGCTTTATGGAGCCAGACCAATTGCGGACTTCTATTGAAGTCTATTTAGCTAAAGGATGCCTAGGGGGTCCCCCGGATCCCACTTTGAGGTTACCACTGACCACTGATAACCTCACGTGTTCAGTACAGCCCTGCCTGCGTCTATAGTACAAAGTACAAAGGGCAATCTTTTTCACTGCTCAAATCCTCACGCAACATACAGTACATACAGTACATATACGGAATGTTGACGGCAACAGATGCTGCCACAATCACATCCGTTGTGTTGACTCGTTGCTACAGGAGATGAGTGAAATGCTCCCCGGGCCGCCAGCCTGCCTGCTTGCCTGCGCAAGCTATTTCCTCTCATATTTGAAAAGCACACTCGCTTTCCATTTCCTCCCTTTCCGCTTTTCTTTCTTTCTTTCTTTTTTTCTTGGCGGTGGCGATACAGATGGCGGCCACGTATCGCAATCAGCTATTACAGCCATCTAGTACAACAGTTGCGACATTGAGAGGGCAGAAAAGAGCCTGGTGACGTGTTTTGTGTACTCGTGCGAGCCTACAGACTCCAGTACATTCCGTACCTTCTGGTTGTCCCTTTTCTTTTCGTCACGATTCTTAATCGAACTCTAGGACAGGCCCCATGAAGCGAACGGAGTTCGCGCAACTCTGCCTCATGCCAAGGCTCTGATCGCGACAGCAGCGCCGAGATCGATCATGAATTCGCGCCGTGGTTTTGTGTGTGTGTGTGTGTGTGTGCTTTGTGTCCAAAGCTATTCTTCATCGGTCACTGTTCGCGATCACGGTAGGAGACAATGAACAGAATCGAGCAAGGAACTGTCTCAGACAACAGCACGGCGCTTAACTGATGTGCACATATGTGTGCACATACACATACACTCACACACACACACACACACACACACACACACACACACACACACACAGACATGCACACACATGCACACACACACAGTCACGCGTGATCTCACACAAAGACGCTTGGAGATTCAATTAAAGGGCTTTGAGGAATTAGAGTGGTTTAATTGGTTTTCTAAGTGGCCGCTTTTCAGAGGCGAACAGGGCGGTATTTCAGAGCGGCTGGCTTTTTAATATCACCACTTATAATGAGGCACTGCACAGGCCGTCCCTCTGACAGCTCTGTGTGTGATGGCGCTGGGCATGCATGCGTTACAAAGTGTGCTTTGTGTGTGTGTGTGTGTGTGTGTGTGTGTGTGTGTGTGTGTGTGTGTGTGTGTGTGCGTGTGTGTGCGTATGTGTCTGTATTGCATACTATAATAATGTGCAGCAGTGGACGAAGTACTCAGGTATTTTTACTTAAAGGTATAGTAAGTGATTTGCATTATTTGTGTATGCATATATGTATCTTTTTGGGTTAATCCTGGTGACCATATAAGGAGTCCCTCCCTGTTCTCCGTGAGCCCAGGTCAGTTCAGTCTAGGCTCTGGGAGAAAAGCCTTTGGACCAATCAGGATTAGAGGAGCCTTCCTTCAATCGGGATCGATTAGGGGTGCATGTGCTGTTTGTTGGCCCTGTTGCACTTCCGGCCGATGGGCGTGGCTACACTAATAAATTGGGGGCAGGCACCGTCCTGAGTGAGTGGACAGGTGTCAGTGAAAAGTGAGCCATCGAAGAGGACGGATGGATGGGGAAGGATCAACATATGGTATATGTCAGAACAGGTCAGCTCCATATAGGGACATCTGAGGGTGTGTGGTCAGATGTAGAGCTATTGTATTGCTGACATCAGTGATATGCTCATTCCCATATGTGGGCTTAATGTTAATGACACCAGGGATCATCCATTTCTGATGATGTACCAAGGTGACCACCCAACCGGCCGACCGACTGACGGGATAGTCTATTAGTTGAAGGAAAAGGCCTGTGTTCAAAATGTTATGCTAATGCATAAGTACGCATTAGCATCAAAATAAACTCTTAAGTACGAAAAGTAAACACACAAAAGTAAAAGTAACCAAGCCAAACCATGTTTGAATCTAAAGGTCACGAGGTGATGAGATGTGTTGTAGATTGCCGTTGTTTCTTGTTAATGTTAATGATTTACATCTGCAATCACTATAGTAGCCTATAACTAAAATGATCAAATAACTGTAACTGTATGTACAATATTTTCCTCTGAGATGGGTGGTGTAGAAATGATGATTATAAGCCAATGCTCATTTTTCAAGTCATTTGTGGGAAAAGAACATTAAATGTCAAATAGTGCAGTACTACCCTTTTTTTTTTTTAAAGGTATTAGTCAGTGATTTCATTTCCAAGGAGTTGCAAGGTGACCCTTTGGTGTGAAAGGGGCTTTATATTCTAGTCAGACAAACAGGGTAATAGAAATACTCAAGGTAAAGAGCAAGTACCTCAACATTGAAGTTGATTAATTGCACTTATTTACTCTCCACCATGCAGTGCTTATGTGCATGGTGGAGGTGTTTTGACTGCATCTCCCCAAAGGGTGGGGTTGGTTGGTGGGTGTGCATAATATTATTCCTGTAGGAGGGTCTCTGGGCCTGCTCCGGAGGGACACAGTAACATAATGGAGTGTCTTCGTCGTGCCCCAGCGGTTAATTGAATTTCTCCCGTGATTAACATTTACAAATGCTAATCCATTCATCTTCCATGCTTTGGCGATCGCTGTCACTTGTTTATAATGCCACCCACCCGCGTCACCGATCCAACACAACAGCTAGCCCCCCTCCCTGAGCGACCAAAAGAGACAAAGGCTGTTTCCCTGGTGTGTGTGTGTGTGTGTGTGTGTGTGTGTGTGTGTGTGTGTGTGTGTGTGTGTGTGTGTGTGTGTGTGTGTGTGTGTGTGTGTGTGTGTGTGTGTGTGTGTGTGTGTGTGTGTGTGTGTGCGTGCGTGCGTGCGTGTGTGTGCGTGTAATGCATGTGTGTGTGTGTTATTGAAGTAAAAACAAACAGTTTTACCTCGAATCAAATTATATTCTTATACGTTCGAGCATAAACAAGTTAAGCCAATTTTGGTGGTGGATTTCAAAGAACAGTTAAGTAAGTTAAGTCCTTTTCGGTGACCGATGTGGAAATATTAGATCTCCGGTTTTGGATTGAATTCTAAGGCGGAGACTTTGATTGCTAATCTCCACATAATTTCCAAACCATTTTTTGGGTTTTGTTTTTTGGTAGTGATTGGTTATGCAATAATTTGCAGGGTGGGATTTGGAAGTGCATCATCGTCTCGAACGTATTTCCCAAAGTTCGCATTCGCTGTGTTTTATTTTACACTGTAGGCGTTTAATCATGGCGGTGGAATATGCATCGTTCTTTTTTTTTACTGTGGGAACTCCCAAGTTCTCCGTTGCCGTGAGTCTCGGATGTCTTTTTTGGCCCCAGCCTGCGTCAAAAGAGAAAAAAAAAGTTTTTAGTTTAGTTTTTTCTCGTGATGGATTTGGAGTTTTGACCTTGTCTGGTTTGGACCTGCACAGCCCTACCGCTAGTATAAGAGCAGAACCCTCCCCATCTGGCCCTGTTAAAAGGGCTCTTAGGGCCAAAAAAATAAAAGAAAAAAAAATGAAAGTGTTCAAAACGAAAAACCCTACCGGAGGAATGAATTCCACCGTGCTCTGAAACAGGCCTCCTCCTCTCCTGTTCCTCTGGTGGTGTGCCCACCCGGCACATTCCTGTCTGCTCTCAGTCGGGACCATCCGCGGCTGGAAGCAATCAAACCCGCGACGTCCCACTCTGTCATCCCCCTGCCGTCGCACGTTGACAACCTTTTCCACCTCGTTGCCTCTTTTGTTGCCTGTTGGCTGAAGACGACTCATTTTGTTGTCTCTCTCCCGCGGTGTTTATGACAGTTCCTACAGTAATGCTGAACATCCCTGGCTGGCTTTGAGGATGAGGATGATGAGGATGATGATGATGCACAGCTGATGGATTCTTCTCCTGTTCTTTCTTGCTATTCTCTCTTTGAATACACTGGTCTCTCTCTCTCTCTTATTTACAGTGTTTTACGGAGGCCAGTTTTGAATAGACCTTTCAGTAAGCCCCTCCCCAAATTGCTATGGTCCAATCACAGCTAAGCATAACATGTGATAGACAAACCTCTCCACCAATAGCTTTCCTATATGATAAAACATTGTTTTAAAAGTAAATGTCACATACATGTTTTTTCCACTGCATAGGGCATGCCTTGTTGATGGATTTGGAAGAGATTTTGAAGGTCTGGTTCCAAAAATGAACCAGTATTTATTGTGTAAAGTACATGATATTTACATTGGAATGAATGAGCCCAGCTGGAAAGTGTCCTTGGTGAACAAAAGTTCGGGGCTTAACTAAAGGTCTATTGCAGCCGTCTGGTGTTCTTTGAGAGTAGTTTTGAAGGAGTCAAGGGACTCTTAATGACTGTTGGTAGGATGTTTCACATTTACGAGCGAAAGGAATTAAGTCCCTATCTATCCATCCATCCATCCATCCATCCATCCATCCATCCATCCATCCATCCATCCATCCATCCATCCATCCATCCATCCATCCATCCATCCATCCAGGAGGGCCAAGAATCCATGTGATTTGATCTTCAAATTTACAATGTCGACATCTATGCTGATTGCTATCGTCTGTTAACCAGTGAACGTGTTTCTTGTTTTCCTTTTGTCCCATTGCAGCAACATCTTCAAAGGCTCGGCGGTGTGCGTGTATAACATGGCGGACATCAGGAGGGTCTTCTTGGGCCCCTACGCCCACAGAGACGGACCCACCTACCAGTGGGTGCCCTTCCAGGGGCGGGTACCCTACCCCCGCCCTGGCACTGTGAGTTGTAGTTTTTATTTTAGACATTTTATTTAAACATTTAGACAAAAAATAGACAAAAATGTCATCACCAGGGGCGGATCTAGGCATGGGCATGGGGGGGGGGGGGGGGATTCCGTATGTACTGTCTGCCCCATAATGGCATGCAAAACAACCTAAGATATTTCAAATTAAAGTGCCTATATTTAAAATGATTTGAAACACTACTGCTGCTACTAACTAACTACAATTGTGACACCACTAAACCAACAGCATTTCATCATTGAAAACAGAAGACTTTGAGTCAAATCTTTAGCTTTATGCATGCTGCGTGTCTGTTGCAACTTCAACAACAACTGATGTTATTATTGACGCTTTACTTGCCTAATAAAAGTCCTGTAACCGAAAATGGTATGGGTGCGCCTTCAGCGCCCGTGGCACAAAGCGACACGGGCGATGAAGCCGCACCCATACCATTTTCTCCTGGGCCTCCCCAATTGGGAAATGTTACATCTGCCCCTGGTCATCACTATAATAGTCCAAATTTTTATTTATTTATTTATTTTTTGCAGTGTCCCAGCAAGACGTTCGGGGGGTTCGACTCCACCAAGGACCTGCCGGACGATGTGATCACGTTCGCCCGGGGACACCCGGCCATGTACAACCCTGTGCACCCGGCGGGGGGGCGGCCCATCGTGGTGCGCACCGACGTGGGCTATCAGTTCTCCCAGCTGGTGGTGGACCGCGTGGAGGCCGAGGACGGACAGTACGACGTCATGTTCATCGGCACGGGTGAGATACAGCGACAACTTCCCTGTCCTGTGCATGCATTATAGAGACGAGATCCGAGGCCAGAGAGTGGATGTAATCCCTCCCTCTGAGCCCTGGTCTACCCCTAAGGTCTCCTCCCCCCAGGGGACTTGCACCGATCGAGGACCTCTCTAGGGAAACGCTCGAGAGGCATCCTAACCATATGCCCCAACCACCTACACTGGCTCCAAAAAAACATATATTTAGGCCCCGAGACCCAGAAAGCAAGTGCGAACCCTAGACACCCCCTAGACAACTTTGTGCCTCAATCCCCACCAGTTTCACTTAAAAAGAAGTCTCTTGGCGCCGCAATTCAAAACCGAACAGGAATTTGGCTATTTTAGCACACTTTATGCCATTCCCCAATCGCTGCTTGCAGCTTTAATTTCAGATTGCAATCAAAAGCCAAATAAAAACATTGTTCCTGTACATGAAAAAGAAAATGTTTAGTTATTTATGTATATTGATATTGATATACTGTATATCTGTGGCAGACATGGGGACGGTGCTGAAGGTGGTGACCATTCCCAGAGAGAGCTGGCATGACCTGGAGGAGGTGGTCCTGGAGGAGATGACCGTCTTCAGGGTATAGACCACCACTGATTGTTTTTGACTGATTGAAAAAGAAAAAAAAAAAAAAAGATCATTGCGCTTTTGTTTCCATTTAGTGTATATGCAATCAACTTTAGACATGACATGAACAATATCAAGATTCAATAACATCACAGTAAAAAACAACATAAAGCCCATAGCAACACAGTGAAATATAAAAAACACTGTATAAACAATGGGAGGGTGGGGAAGGAGTGATCACATCTTCTCCCCTCTTGGGCCCCACCGAAAGTTTGATTTTCAGTCCTGTTTTAAAAGATCCAAGTGGTTTCCTGGTGGAACCAGATTGAGGTTCTTTCTCCCTCTAATATTGTAGCTGTGAGCGACGCTCACTTTTCCTTAGGTAGTTTGTCAGGCATGCACGTGTGTATTGAGGGCATTGAGGGCTCATTTTCATTGTTCTAATCTAATTGAGCTTTTTTAAGCTTGTAGAGCATTTAGATAATAGACTAATTTTGCTATTAGAAAGTAGAACAAAAACATATGACCCTGCCTAAAGTACGGGGCGCCAGGTTTGTATGCGGTTGATGTCGAGTTGATAGTGTGGGTTAGACTCCATGTCCATGAATAAAAATATATAATGCGGACATGAATAAAAACCCCGGGCTGAATGTGGTGAATTTTTGTTTTCATACAGGAACCAACTCCCATTACCGCCATGGAGCTTTCCACCAAGCAGGTAAGAGAAAAAATAAATGACCCTGTTTTTACACATAATATTTCATCCGAATCCAGTTCGAGAGAGTCCAAGAGAAACATTAAAATACGTAGATTTCCAAAGAGGGAACAAAACGTTCCCTCCGCCAGGACAGGGTTCAGCCAGTCCCTGTCAAAGTCTTACAAGATCCATCGATTATTCTTCTAATACGTCTTGCTTTGCTTCCAACAGCAACAGCTGTACCTGGGCTCTGCGCTGGGCGTGTCCCAGATGCCTCTGCACCGCTGTGAGGTGTACGGCAAGGCGTGCGCCGAGTGCTGCCTGGCGCGGGACCCCTACTGCGCCTGGGACGGCTCCGAGTGCTCCAGATACTTCCCCACTGCCAAGAGGTACGTACACGCAGCTCTGTCTTTCTCTCTCTCTCTCTCTCTCTCTCTCTCTCTCTCTCTCTCTCTCTCTCTCTCTCTCTCTCTTTCAATTTTCAGTGGAAAAAAAATCGGTAGAGCACTTATTTACGGAGACTGATAGCTGTGTGCAGGGCCGGATTTAGGCATGGGCAATGGGTAGGGGGGGGCAATGACCCCCAAAATGCCCTGACTGCCCCACCAAACATGATGGCATGCAAAACAAGCCAAATGATTTGATACAGTGACGCAAATGATTTGAAACAAACACATAGTTTGCGGTCCTTCTCAGTCTGTAGTTTATTATTATTAGTTTTGCATTTCCATTTGTTTATTTACAAACCTAGGACCTTTCCCTTATAATTCCAGAGTTTCCCATGGTTTGGGGGGACAGTCTCAAATACCCTTTAACCTTTAGTCATATATATACCCTCTCCAGCAGGACATCCTGTGTAGTGTATATAATCCAGCCTGTGTACATACTAGACTACACAGCCCAAACATCTAAACATGCCAGTTAGTCTACAAGCAAAAACTACAAGAACACAAGTTCCAAAACACAGTAATTGTGCTTGCCAACGTAGGTACTGTAAATACAGGCGCAGAACCAAAGCCAGAGAGAGAGAGAAGGCGTCGATCCAACAACAAGT